>CAIGRO010058241.1:0-22069 GCA_903798355.1 Fraxinus baroniana
AGTCATATGTAATTTGTATCTCACAATCACAACTTCTTATGATTAACAAATCACCAAAACTTGAATCTACAAATTCTATTATTTAATTAATTAGAATATTAATTCAATTAAATAATAGATCTTGCCATAAATATACATCGATTATATATATATATATATATATATTAAAAGTGTTTATGTCCAAATTTGATTGGACTTAGGGCATAACACTTACATGAATATTAATGGTGTGACAATCTATTCACATTTCTCTCTCTCTCGTAAAAATTGAACTGTTCAATCTCACTATATTCCACATAGACCATTACATCACAGATGTTCTATCATCATAATGATAAATAGTGTTATTCTTTGAATTTGGCTCATGAAGTATTGAATTGATGGGCAATAGCACCGAGTCCGTAGATGAACAAACTTTGGATGCAGAAACTTTATATACACAAAACTTTGGGCAATTCAATTCAATCCAATCGAATATAATGCCTAATTCGATGGGTCCAAACAAGACCTGGCAATGCATGGCTTTTTCTATACCTTTACTAATAGTTTTGAAAAATTGACAAACAGTTTCAATCACAAACTTTTTCAAATGTTTATTAACCTAACTTCAAATTCTTGTTTGATGCTTCAATGCATCAATTTCTAACTGTCAAATTTTACGCGTGACCTTGGCATTGTCCCACAAAAAACGTTATCATCTTATCCTGGCATACTTTTAATATTTTTTCTCTACCAAAGTACTTATACTTTTTGATATATTCTCGTATAATTAATTATATCTAGATTAGTCGCTTTAACATGACATTTATATGAGCATATTTGAATTATTTAGAGCATCGAATAACCTATCATATGTGACATTATTCGACTACAAGAATTATGCATCAAGTTCTAGTAATTGAAAATTAACGAAAGACTCTAAAATTGAGGATCATTTGGTGAAAAATAGTGTTGATCACTCAACTTGTTCTTGTTCTAACTAGGTCAATGAAATTTTATTTTTAATTTTTTTTATAGTTGCATCTCCACAAAGTTAGAGATTGTCCAACGTGTTAAGCAGAATACAGACGTGCAAGAAAATGTTAGTTTTACTAATGATAGTTGATTTGATTGAAGTAAAAAGGAAAAGTTGTGGTAAATAAGTTGAAACGAAATAAGATCATTTCATCGATATTTTTCAACGAGAATCATTGGCAATTGTGTACGTGGGGATTTAGAAACCATGGAAAGGATAAGATATTGTTGAAACTATGAATGGCATTCATAGTAGCCACCCTTACCTCCCCACCCGACCCCCTTTTAAGAATTTAATTTGGATTGTGCATGGACCACAATAGCACTGATAGAGCCCTTCTTTGTTGGACCACAATACCACTTATTCTTTCTTTAAAGCATAATAGAATAGAACCCTACACAACAAACTGGAAAAATATCTATTAGGTCCCCTACACAAACAATATTTTGGACAGGACTTGTGGTTAATGCTACCAAAGTAGAACCAACTTTGTTTTGGTCAATCCATATGTACACACTTCTGGCTAACACATCTCTGTACTCTATAGATGCTACAGATTCTCACTAAGTTTTCCATGTCACATTATTGACAAGGTAGATTGTACTATATTGGAGTCTTGTATTACGAAAAAAAAATTAAATCCTATATATATTGTTCAATCTGGTACAGTAGCGTATTATATGGTTAATTATACAACCGCTTGGGAGTGCAAGTTCTCCTAAAAGAAAAGTAAGTTCTATGCATGTAATGCGGCAGCAGTGTGAATAATTTTATATAAACAAGTCTTTTAAGTTTGAACAATTTCTGCAAGATTCGTCTAGGAATAAAATGCAGTTTTGTTCTTTGACAACAGTGATGTTGTAATAGTAAAATAGGGGCAGGAGATGTCCCATTGGGCAGGTAATGTAGGTGACATGATGGATGAGAAAAGGGTAATATCAAAAGGACCAATGTCTGTTCCATGGCTCTGGCTCCATATCTCGTGTAATGTCTGTCACACAAGGAAACTCACAATTTATGGATCAATCATGGTGTACAGTATTGTAGACAACAACAACATGACAATTGATACGTTGTCACTGGACAGTTTAAAAAATAATTAAATTTTTCGAACACTTTTTTACCAGTAGTTGTAAAACAATATTGTACAAACAACATTATCCTTTGTGGATCAATAGTGTGATTGCACAATGTAGTGAAATAGACAGGTAAAATGATTGATGGGTTGGTGAAAGCTTAACACAACTAGAAATTGTTATGAGAATTATTGGTACTTTGAAATTTTTCAGATTGATAACAACTCTTTAACATCAATTCACACAAACAAGGCAAAAAGTAGAGATGCAATCCAAGAATTATTGTATAAATTTAAAGCCGACGTTAGTTCTTCTAAATTCAAGAATATAAAAGAATCTTCGTTGACTGGAAAACAAAATTTAGGAGCAGGATTTATGACAGTAACATCATAAACAAATAGGTGATGTTCACAGTAAAGCAAATAACATGAGCTATTACTGGTCTTTTAACAGTTTTGAGTGAAAGAATCAAAATACTTCAACTTAAAATCATGATTAGATCAATTAAAAAAATGTTGTTAACAAGTATGACTTGGTCCCAACATTTTATCAAATGGGTCTGGCAATATCCAATGAAACATTTGAAATTGAATCCCGTTTCTACCATGGTAGTGTCAACACTTTTCGTGACCACGTATCTGGCCTTGCTAAAAACCCTCTAAGAGTGGGTTTTAAGCTCGATCAAACAAAAGAAAATCCAAGAATGTTCATTTTCTTCTGGATTCTACGTTATGGAATCCATCCTCAATCTCAGTCTTCAGTAAATCTTAGCACGTGGTTCCACAAAACTAGTAATCTAGTACCGCCTACAAGCTTGAAGATAATACAGTAAATCCCAGACACAAGATAGTGATCAAAATGGTATCATTATATGGTACACTCTAGGGCTTATGGATATGGTTTCTCAGCAACGATCCTTCTCTTTTGACACAATCTCGTCTTTTGGAACGGTTTGTTAATATTCTTAATATAGTCTTAACTTCATCATTCACATATGGTTTATCCTAGTTCTTCCAAGGTATATGTATCCACGATGTCCATAATAACACAAATATGGAAAGGCTAAACATGATCGTGTACTCATTCAATAATAAAACGTGAACAAAAAATTTACATGAGCATTACCAACACTAGTCCTTGAGAAGAAAATAAACATTTTATGGAAAAAAAACTCACTTTTGCCAAATATAAATGTAGCACCGTAAATTACTAATGTACAAACACATTTTCATGGAGCAACCTAGGACTGTAACTAACTAGGATTGCTCCAAAAGAAAGCCGCAGCATGAAGCAACATTTACCTAGTTTAAGCCAATACACACACAAAATAAAACAAATCACACTGTTCCAT
The DNA here is from genome assembly GCA_903798355.1 of Fraxinus baroniana. Taxonomy (NCBI): domain Eukaryota; kingdom Viridiplantae; phylum Streptophyta; class Magnoliopsida; order Lamiales; family Oleaceae; genus Fraxinus; species Fraxinus baroniana. Next base: position 3,443 of record CAIGRO010058241.1, read on the forward strand.
TTACTCTTACATGGAATGGCGGCCCTCGACAGAAGATCGGCTCATCGGATGAATTAGTTCTAGCTCGAGCTCTAAGAACTTCATTGGCATCATCAATTACGGCAGCAGCCAACATTGTGTATTCCCCAGGTATCAGAAAGTAGAGAGAAAATGAATGCTTAATTTCTTGAAGGGGAGGAACTTTCATGGCAATACCACTCAAAACACCTAAAAGATACCAGTGACAAGCATAATAATCATTAATCAAATATTAAGGATGTTGATATGCAAAAATTGAAGTAATCTCTGTATATAAAAACTAACATATCCTTATTCCTATTAAGCCTCCGTTTGGCAAAATTTATAAATCATCAAACTTAGCATATGTTTGGCACCCATTTTTGGGAAATTATAAAATTTGGAATAGTGATTGATGGAATAATGTATGGTTGAAAAGTAATGAAAAGTTTTAAATTTGTGTGTAATATTAGAATAATGTATGGTTGAAAAGTAATGAAAAGTTTTAAATTTGTGTGTAATATTATTTTATTTGGAGAATGTGTGATTATAATTAAGAAAGAATTTTTTCTTAAAAAAAAAAAATTAATGGGTGCCAAACACCCTTTTAATTTCAACCCCACATTGCGATGGACTCACCAAGTTACTATCCACCACTCATTTCCATCTATTTATATATTAAAAAGTTCATAAATTCTTTCCAAACGGAGACTAATTCTTTTATGGCAACAGCTGCAGCTGGTCAATAATTAAACATATTCCCATAATAGGACTTAAAAGAAAATATATTGAAAGAGTACACCATTTATAGAAACAAGAAACCACAAATATATTTATAGAAACAAGTGGCTAAAAGAAAATGTTGTTGAAGAATACCTTCCCACAAGACAGTAGCCTTGTCGCCCTCAATGCAGTTCTCACCAGCTACATCTCTGCATGTGATACTAAGACTTATTCGGATCATTTCCTTTGTATTATTACGTACTAATACTTCCATAGGGGTCTTGTCATGTGCAACGATGGAACCCCTAGATAAAGGAGAGTTCTCTTGCACATCAGAATTGTTTGGTGAATCAAGTTCCTTGGTGTGGTCAACACAATTTTTAGCTAGCCCAAAGCCAAAGGTTAGCGGATCAGGCAGTAGCACATCCATCACAGAAGTTTGAAGGGCAGCCTGTATTGCATCCTTGATATTTAATTCTCCTGAGCTGTTACGTCCAGATTGCCACCTGACCTTAATTCGAGAAATTAGATTCTTGATGGATGCATTGGGCTCAGCCATAGAATTCCTTTCTGAGAAGCTTGAACTGCTACCACTTTTAGTTCCATTCATTTGGGAACTCTTAACAAGGAAGGAGCCATCGAGGACAGGTAATTTAAAATGCTCCAATGGTATTAGTACTCTAGCAGTGTAATCTCTATCTATCCTTGTTTTAGGATAACTAAATTCCCCACATTTAAAATCAGAAGGGCTTTTATTGTTATTGGAGTTCTCCACATCCACAGATACACTAGTCTCAAATACATTGTCAGTTGGATTAGATAACTCCAGTTCAAGGAAGCGAAGCCCCCAACTTCCCCTGTAAGGATCAATTTTCATGAACCTATCAGTCTGCTTTTCCAAACTGTCAGTTTCTTCTACATCACCACTCTCTACTTGTACCAGTTTGGGAAAAGTTCCACCAACATGAGCTGGAATTTCCATTGATAGCAAACGAGCCTTCACAAAAGACAAGCCCTTTAAGACACATATGTTCAAAGGAATAACCAGCCGTCTACCAGGTGGTGGAGCATGCTCATTTCCTTCCAGATCTCCAGAATTAGTCAGTGGACCTAACAAAACAAATTGACTATTACAAGCAAGTCTATCAAAAATCAAGAAAAAATCTGAATTGAAAAATCATCAGACAAAAAGCATATTAATGAAACTGCAAGAAATTTACTCTGGACAACTTTCAATACAAAATTTCGTGTCTTTTGTAATTCTACAGATGTGGAGCAATGCTACTTAGCTTCAACTATTCATAGTGTTCAAGAACGATATATAGTTTCTAACATCAGTGCAGTTATTATTTTTAAATTAATCTCTTGTCATCTCATTGCTAACGCACCATAACATGCAAACAACAGAAACTAATGGACTTCAGTGTCATTACTCATTAATTCTAAAAGCTAATGGATTTCCTTTAAACAAATGTCCAAACAATAAAGTGTAATAGTGGATAATTGATTGAACCAATCAAATGTCATCCCATAAAAGTTGACAAATTTTTAGGCTGGCTTTAAACTTCTTCTGTGGAAGCAAAGTGTGAGAAATACCAATTACCAACAGATGAACCAATGACCTTTCACAAACCCTCATTTAATACCTGCATAGTGTAGCAACAACATTGGGCTGCTCCCATCTTTGACCTGTTTCCCCGTACTTCCAGAAAGGCTCCTTCCTGCAGCAGTATCTGGGTCCAACAATCCAAGCTGCCAGGCTTTTAAGGTTACAGGTATTGTCACTTCCCCACCAGGTTTCAAAGGGAGGGCGGACTTCAAAGTTTCATAAGCAACTGATATAACAGAGTCTTGGTTTTTCCCTGACAATGATACGTGGGCCTGTTCAACTGGAACTGTACCAGCATTCGCCAAACGAATCCACACATCACGAATCTCACCTTCATATAATATGATGGCACCATCACCACCGACAACATGTGATACTAACAATGGCAGTGGTGGTACCACAGATGCAGCAGGAAAAGATACATTTTTTAACTTCACGGACCCACAGCTACGGAAAGGATCAGAAAGCACAAGCCCTTGAGCTGCTCCAATGAGCAGATTGTCTACATCCTTGAAAAAATGTTCAGAAATAACACCAAAACAATGGACAATGCATCCAGGAATGGAAATCGGACCCTCTTTGGTTGGAATTCCTGATAAAGTGATCACCTTCGAAGAATTGGGCAGAAGATTGACGGTGATAGGAAAAGCATTGAAATTTCCAGAATGCACCGACAGGTATATACTATCAACCATCAATTCGAAACCACAGGGATTTGCCAATTCCACTAAGACTTGGACAGGTTCACCAACAACCCAAATCAGCTCCTGCTTACTGCTATGATTTGACTCCCCTTTGCTGAATGGTGTATAAATGAAAGGTCCTGAAGGAGCAGCTCCTGCCCACCAGTCCTCTCTTGCAGTGTCGCGTTTAACAATATCCATTTGTGAGGAGTGGAGAGGAAATGAATGCAACCTGAAATAGTCGACAAGAAGACATAGACGATTAAATAAGTCTTCTCATTTAAAATTGAACAAGAATATTTAATCATTATGAATCGAGGAACTCCTGGATGACAGTACCCAACAAATAACCCCCCCACCCCCAAAAAAAAAAAAAAAAAAAGCGGAAGCATAACTATAGAAGACTATCTTCAAAACATGGGAAAAGCTACCCGAGTTCTGAGCAAAATGAGAAAAGCCTTTACAGAGTGATGTGTATAAAAGAACAGACATGTACATCATGTTTGTGTTGATCTTTGAATTAATATGTTTTTATATCTTTGTAAATACATATTTGTGATTTTACATGTCTGTATAAATGAAAGTATTAGTATACAAGTTTGTGCATGTCATCACACAAGTCTATGCACAGTATTCATGGTAAATACCTTATGAAGGGTAAAGCAGGATCAGCCGAGCGAGTTCCCAAAGGAAGCCTCTCGGCTGAATTTGTAAGTGCACTGGCCAGGCCATTTTGCCCAGCCGGTGTAAGTAGCGGATAATAAGACCTAAGTAATCGTGCTGCTGCACTCCAAGCAGCAAGAGGATCCCCGGCGCGGACAGCAGACAGAAGTATTTCTCTCAGTACTACCATCTGCAGAGTGCTCCATTGAGATTCGAATAGAGAGACTATTGAGTGGTGATGCATCTTCCCTCCATCAGAAGAAGTTGTTCCAGCATCCTTTTGTTAAAGCAAAAGAAAAATATTAGTTAGAAATATGGAAATGGTATTTGGACATATCAGAAGAGCTACTATATGAGAATGCTATCTCAGTCAGGTTTTAGACAACCCAAAAACTCCTAGAAAGTCAACATCCTAAACCTTAACAAATATTTCCTAGAAAGGAAAAAGTTAAACCACAAACAACTGCAACAAAGCCAGACGGTGGTAAAAAAACTCTGACGTGGATGGATGAAGCCATCATAATAATACCATATAGTTCTAAAAATCTAAAAGGGAACTCTGCACAATTGTAAATATGTAAAATATAAAAAAGGTCCTTCGAACTCACATTAGATATATTATGTTCAATGGATGCTCTACTTTGAACACGATATGCTTTTGTTGTCATTGCCAACACTTGCATGGCACTAATAGCGGCAAATTTGTTATCTTGCTGCAAATACAATTGAGCAACCTGCCTTGAGAAAAAAGCAGCTTTTCGATGATAACCAAGGGCGCCAAAGAGTCGTGCTATTTCTACATATAATATCAGTCTGTCACTGGCATCAATCAAAGATTTTGCTCCATCCGCAGCAGCTGTTAACAGATCCACAACCTCCTTAGAAAGCTCCCGCCTGAGTAAAACAACAATGCGTGTGAATGTTCTAAGCAAGAATTTAGAGCTTGTTTGGAAGAGATTTTTTTAAAGTCATTTTCAACCGCATTCTATGGGACACATAATTTTTCCCTACTTTTTAACCATACATTCTCCAAAAAAGTCATTTTACACTCGGAAAAATATCCCCCAAACATACTCTTAGAGACATACTTCATATTCCACATAGAACAACTCTCTTATGTACATATTCTACAAACAGTATCATAGAAGGAGGAAAATCAACCACAAACTTATGACATGGGCATTTTATATTTACATAGAAAAAAATAAGATTAACAACAGTACCTGCAAAGGAATCTTGCCAATTTTAGTGTTGCCTCGAGTTCAAAACTTAATGGTGATACCCTGCACACAGATACTAAATAATAAGTAACAGGAATATGAGAACTGAATGCATGATAAGTGATAACAACTGATGTTGGGAATCTAAAAATTCAGGATGAAAAAGTTATGTAAGGGAAAAATGCAGTTGGAGTACACATGAATTACTAATCCAGGAATAAGAAAAAACAAAGAAACCAAGGGAAAATGTCCTCATTAACGTATGTATATAAAAACAAACTAAAAATCATATTACCCACAATTCCCCATCCCTAAATCCCAGCTTGCTGGTTACATTATCATCATTAGTTAGAGAAACCAAATGTTATGATTCCCTGCTTTCTTATTTCATTTCCTCCCATCGTGCTCAGAGGAAGCCTATACCAGCACTATCTTTACATGTTAATCAAATAATCTGAATCCAATCATGAAACAACGTGAAGTTGAACCTATATAGCAACTGAAGTCATGCTTCAAGTATCTCATCTGGAGTTTTCAGAGTTGGTGAAATTCCTAGTTGAATGTCTCACCTCATACACTTGCACTAGACTTTCCTTCCTTGAAAACCAGCAAAGAATTGGTAAGTCTGTTTCAGTTCTGAACTATTAATCGATCTAGTAAAAGTTCTTCAATGTTGCTATACTGGTGAGGCTATTTGTTGGAATGTATGTTGAAGTTAACATGAACAATATCACAAATTCTTTCAGGAATATATTTCAGCTTTCAGAATATTGTCATATAGATCTTGCACTTCCCAAATGGATTTATTGAAATCACCCCATAAAATTTGATTGTCTTCAGCTAATACAGATATAGTAGGATTTTGGCATAATGGTGATGAATAAAGAAACCCATCTAATCGTGTTTATTTTTATTATTTATTATATCTATCGTATTCATTGCCTGGCCAATTGGGTTTGATAGGAAACACAAGTTCAATTAGATGATATAATCAAACATTTACAGAGAGGTACTCACATTTAACTTCCTGAAGTTACACTGATTAATCGGAGGTTGTAAATCATACAATACGAGTCTATATTCGTCCAAGCAGTATTATACAAGTCCATGTAGAGCCAGGCAAGTATAACTAGACATAACACAAGTCAGTGACTCAGTATAAACAGCAAGAATAGGGATTGATACCTTTGAGCATTATCTTGGACAAATGATTTTCTGTAATGCACAATTACACTGTTGTAGCGATACTTGACCTCTTCCTCTATAACTGGATCCTTCTGACCCATACGATCTATCTAATTATGAACAATAACAACTAAAAGATTACCATATTTCAGATGAAAAGGACAAAAAAATTATTCAAGAGAAAACATGTGTGTTGATCACAACTGCAATAGTCTTGTGAACAGAGAATAGGAACCAAAGAGTTCAAGGTATTCTAAATTACCGATATCTCTCCGCATATTGTTCATGCAATATCTATAAATTTTAAGAAAATATTATACTTAATATCTTATATATACATTGCAGAATTGGCAACAGAAGTTTAAAACTGTTATTTTGATGCACAATTTGATTACAATAACTTTGTAATAATTATTGAACAATATGACATAAGGTTTAGTCCATTGTTAAATAATAAAAATAAAATGCACATCAACATTTTATATTTGTCGGTTTATCAGAAAATCAAAACAGAAAGGTAGAATGATAAACACATGGCTACATTCTATTCAATTGTCTGCATAGCAATATTTTATTATATGTTTATCTATCAAAGACAATCTATGCAATTCGTCCATGCAACTGCAAATGAACTGATAGGATAGTGTTCATGGACTTGTCAAAAGTGTGGAAGAAGGTAATTCACACACAGAGAAATAAAGAATGCAATTATATAATAGAATCTCTCAGAAAATTTCAGCTGGGCTCGCATCATGCTTACCAGCAAGGCACAAACACTGCCTTCCATTGCCCCCGCATACCAGAAGAAGTCCCCAGTCAATCTAGCAAATTCCAACGCAGTAGAATAATGGGCATTGGCATCAACAGGGGATCCAGCCAACAGACAATAATCTCCTATGGTTTTCTGCGCACGGCCCAATCGCCGCTTTTTTGCCTTGATCACCTGTGAATTTTGACGATTAGAATAAGGAACCGTGTTTCAGTTACCTGAATTTTAACGGGAAATGAAACATATTTTAAAAGGAATACACAAATAAAACTCTTAGGACACCTAAAATCTAAACCTCCTCTGAGCTGAGACTGGCTTGAGAATCTAGAGGCGTCTTCAAAATAGTTCCACCAGATTCTGCTTGAAGAACCCATTTCTCAAATTCCATCAACAAGGAGGCAGCAATATCTTGCACCATTGTTTGTAAGTGGAATTCTTGTGTTTGGCGATCTGCTGGAGGAAATAATACTAAGTTACTCCCCTTGTGACGCTCATCTTCCAGCTGCAATACAACAAAATTACGTCAATTGAGCCATGCTAGCACGCAAAATGCCACAAGTTCATTTAACTCCCAAATCCCTACATAAGGAACAAACGTGATTTTGTTTCACCGTTATCATCAAAAGAATTTATGAGTGATGGCATCTAGTTCTAACTGAATGTATAAATATCAATAAAAAAACCGTCTTTCGCCACCAAAGTTATATGAGCTTGTTAAGTAGTAGATAGAATCTCGATAGTAATTCAATTGAACCTGGGAATCGCCAGGGCAGAAGGCGAAGCAGCGTTGGACGAGTGAGGAAGAGTAACCCTTGCAAGCATTGGAGAATTGTAGGGCAACGGATCCGAGATCTGGAGATAAAGGGCAGTGGCAGATGCCGATAACGGCAAGGATCTTGCGGTTGGATTGGAAGTCCTCCCACGGGGAGGGAGGGGATCCTCCGAGCATAAATTTGAAACGGAGGCTTCCAGAGTCCCAAGGCTGGTGTGCAAATGGCGATTTCTGGTGCTCCGCGTAGAAAGAGCTGATGGAGGAGAGGGACACCGTTTGGTGACGGTTAAGCATGGAGGCATAATCGCGGAACAGTGGCGTCGGGATCGTGCCGATCGGCAGCACCGCCGCTCGGATCATGCTGCTCGTCTCTATGCTCACGTCGGGCTCCATTTCCAGATTCAGAGTTTCCGAGTGTGTCGTGGGAGTGGGAGAGAGAGAGAAGTTGGAAATTTATTGTTGGGAAAAAGCGCTGTGCTTCTAACACGTTTTTCAAATACTGACACGACTTGTAATTTACAGTAATATTTGATACACGCTAAAATTTTCATTCTTTATTATTCTACTCGTTTTCAACCACAGATCTTTCGATAAAATAATATTTTTCATCACATCAATAATTTTTCCTTATTTTTCAAGCGCACATTCTCTATCAATCTATTATTCCATAATACATTCTTACAAAATAATGTGGCTGAAATACACTCATAGTAAATAAATATTTGATAATTATTTAGTATTATAATTATGCTTAAACAATTTTTTATGTCTTGATTATTTGTAACTTTCATTGAAATCTACTGTGGATCCATAATTATAATAAAATTATAATTTACATTTGACTCTCTTATATTTCTTTCATGTTTTTTTCAGACACGATCACTTTATTCTAATTATTATTTTTCTTAAGAGAGAAAAAAATAAATAAAAAACTAGAAAAAATAAAAAATCATTGACCAAAGCACCTTATTGAATTCAATCTCCAACAACCCTTTTATTTGTTCAAATTTCGAGATCCGAAAGATAAAGTCCTTCAATGTTATAGTGGGCCTAATCTTAAATCATACGAAATCTTGCACACCTATTAAGAAACAAATCAAATGATATTTCTTGGGAAGGAAAAATCGTTTCTACAGAGATTAAGTAATTCTATTCATCCACAATAGGGTTACAAACACAGTTTAACGTCACATAAACTGTGTTTGTAACCCCACTGAGGATGAATAACATTACTCATAGAGATTAAGGTTGCAAACTTTTTTATACATCTTCCGGACACAATAAAATTATTCTGAAAAGATAAGAGGAAGCTTGATGAGGCACAAAATTTCTATGCAATTTTTTTAAGAAATAAAAATTGTTCATAAGAGGTTTAGGTACTTAAAAAATTGAAAATTGAAATATTTCAATAAGTTATATCATCATAAGGAAACAAATGTTATCAAAAAGGAAAAAAAACTATCGACAATACTCTTGTACATTTTGTAACAACTCATGTTATAAATGAGAGCTAGGATTTCGAAGGAAGTATGTCATAGGATATCAACATAGAATTGATTGGTTAAAATTAAAGGAGGCCATCTAGGCAAAAAAATTCTAAGAACCCGAAACACATAACATTGTAAAGTTAACCGTACTCATATGAAAATGAAATAAGAAAAATGAAGTCGTCATATAAAATGCACAACTTTTAACATAAAGATTTTTTCGAAGACATATATAAATATATAATTTTTGTATTGTTAGTCTATAATATATGAAATTTGATATACGTATAATAAAAAATGGTTGTAACAAAATCATCGTAATGATCATTAATATTATCTTTGAATAATGTAATATATCTGAAGCATATAGTTTAATTGATGTTATCTTGAGATGGAGTAAATATAAGTTGTACTATTTTTTCCACGATAGATGTATTGTTTCATTGAGTTTTCCTTTGAAAGGTTTTTGATGAGTTAACTTTTGTATCGTGTTCAAAAAATAATGTTCTATTTTTCTATTGCTGTAATTTTTCTCACGAAATTTAGGTTTTAACGGTACATATTCTTTTTACAGAAGATATTTATAAATTACACTACATTTAGACTCAATATAACTTTATGTTTTACTCTCATATATTACAGATAGTATACATGTACTCTTGAAAAGAGCAATAATAAGATATGTTTTTCACCAAACTTTTATATTGATTACATTTAAACAGAGATTGATAAATATCTTGTATGAAGATGGCATTATTTGAAGGCTATAACAATACAAAATATAAGGTATTCCGCTAAAATTATGACATTGAAGACGCTGTCATACAAGATATGAATGACTCGATATATGAATTTTCATTGAGTGTATTTAAGACGAATAATTGTACTCTTTTATCTTCATTCGGATTTTATCCCATTAAATTTTCTTGACAATAATTTAATAAGATATTAATCCAAATTCTGTAATTAATTATACTCTTTTTTAATTGTTTGATATTTTGGTCTCATCAAGTTTTTAACGATTATATTATTGTGTAAATGGTCATGCAAACAGAACGATTATAAAATAATTTACAACAATGAATGTATATTTAACCTTTGTTTGGTACACATTAAAATTTTTATTCTCATTCTTCTACTCATTTTCAACCACACATTCTTCAATAGAATAATATTTTTCATTACATCAATAACTTTTCCTTCATTTCCAACCACATATTCTCTATCAATCTGTTATTTCAGAATACATTATTCCAAAATAATGTGGCTAGTCTTATTGGACTATTTAGATGACAATCCTAATTACTCTAAGAGACGGTATCTTGATCGGCGTGGAATTCTCATAGGAACCATATACACAAGTCGATCGTTATAATGAAATACATACTTAAGGTTTGACTTCCTTTATTTTATTTTCTTCTTGTTTTACCACCCTCAACTGTATATATAGGGGCAGGCACAGACTTTAAAGTTAGGGGGACACAATCGAATTTGCAAAGAAGTTGAGAAAAATTTTACAGTCGAAAATTTACATCCAAAAAAATCATACCTCATGTAATTGTGTATCCAAAAATTTACAAGAGATATTATCTTTTCAAATGTAAAATTTCGAAGTTTTTTGATATCATATTCCATAAAATGGTGAAAATTACATTGAAAATTTTGTATTGAAAAAAATAATAAATATTAATGAAATAATTGATTTTTTTTTAAAAAAATACGAATTAGACGTCTTTCGTTAAGACTCACGTTTGACATATTTGTAACTATTTTTTATATCTGTTTGGACTATTCGATATACCTATAATGTAGTTCTCGAAATAACTTTTGAAATGATATAAACAATTTGTAGATTCGATTAGCATACGATCGTATGAGAATTTTTAAAATTAGCATGTTATCGAAATTTAAATTTATTTTGATTTTGTCCTTATTTGGTGGAGATTAAAATCAAATTTTGAGTAAATTTATTGTAAATTCGATTAGCGTACGATCGTCGGAGAATTTTTAAAATTTACATATATTATCGAAATTCAAATTTATTTTGATTTTGCCCCTGTTTGGTGGAGATTAAAATCAAATTTTTAGTAAATTTTGATAAAAGTTAAATAATTATGGATTCCATGAAATATGTTATTAAAATTAATTGTTAAGTTTGATTAATATTAAAATTTAGATTTCAATCGTTACCAAACATGATTTTATTTTAAAAAAAAAACCTCAAAATTTAGGGGGCACGTGCCCCTATGATCCCCTGGTCCGCCAGTGTGTGTATATATAGGAGGGTCTATATTATATCATTTTTAACATATAAAAAATTTATTTTGGCTTGGACGGCCTCACACGTGACCGTGCACAATGTGAATTGTCATTCAACCAAGATAGAATTACAAGATGATGAAAATCCACAATAACAATAAACGGAACCTACATAATAATTGTTGTGAATTTACTTAATCTTACATAATGAAAAATAAATTATTTTTCAATTTTCACCACGAATCTGTTTTGTACTTAGATAGAAACCTTGTTTAGAATAATACTTTTGATAAATTCTGCAAATTACTTTACTAATTATCAAACACAAACAATCACGAACTGCAATTCACAACTGTCCAATTGTTCAGCCTCTAATGAAAATTCACACAAGGAATAAGATTGAGAGAACGAGGGTTTTTACTTTTCTCGTGCTAGCAAGAATAATTATTTTCTCTACAGATTTTTTCAAACCCTAACAGCCTATTAATACAAGTCCATAACTTAATCCGGTCTGATATTTAATTAATCAAATTAAATAAAATTAATCCATGAATTAATTAATTCGGACATATTAATAAGCAACTCAATTAATTAATTAAATTATCCAACACTTGTTAATTAATTAATTGGTAAATCTCATTCTTCTGATTCTCTTTCGTATGTGACCCATTGGGTTCCCAATCACGATACCTAACGACATGAATCATTATTTTGATCTAATCAAAATTGATAAATTAAAATACCCATTTTTACTTTATCATTAAATTATCCAACACTTGTTAATTAATTAATTGGTAAATTTCATTATTCTAGTTCTCCTTTTGTGTGTGACTCATTAGGTTCTCGATCACGATATCTGACGACGTAAATTATTATTTTGATCTGATCAAAATTGATAAATTAAAATACCATTTTAATTTATTATCAATTCACATCCGTCGTTCCAGATTGGCATATATCAATATGTCGAGCAATACTTATGACGGAAAATGTCACGTGGTATGACAAAATCAAATATCCATTCGTCAATATAATCTGATCAATTATGAGGCATGAACATGCGTTAATTTCAATTATTGATCATATATTTTATCTCACTATTAAGTCAATATAAGTCGAAAACTATTTTTTAACTTATGAGTACACATGGTCAATGATTTCATTATCAACTTAATTGGTTGAAATGTAGATCATAATCTCTTACTATCTAAGAGTGAATAATCCTCTATTGATCATTTACAACCTTCATATGATTCTTGATATACCCGAACGATGCCGTATTAGCGACCCTTGACAAAGCAACATTCGACATCACCAAAGTATGACCGTCCTCATATAAGGCACTATGATGACCTCAAGTCAAAGGACCAGTTCTACTACCGAACGTTAGAGATTAACCACTAACACTTAGATAGTTTTCCATGTGAAATCTCTCAGTGGGTCTCCAATGTTTTGTTCTATAACAAAATATTCACGTGGTCATTCAAGTGTCACCACACTTTAGCTTGTGAGATCAACTACTTACTTCATAAGTAAGAAATGCCACACGTGATGGTCTATCTGTAATAATGATATTCGTATCGTGTTATTACATAAGACCACAGTGCAAAATTCTAAGTCACATATGTAATTCATATCTCACAATCACAACTCATTGTGATTAACAAACCACCAATAATAGATCTTGCCATAAATATGCAGCAGTTACATATACATTAAAAGTGCTTATATCTAAAGTTAACTAGACTTAGGGCATAACGCTTACACTAGAATCATCTTCAACGTTTGATCACGAAATCTCCAAGCCTTTACATAATTAATAACCATTTCATATGTATGTAAGATGTCATTTGATATTTTATTACGAGTGTATATAGTCCGTGAAGATGTACAAGTATATTTTTTAATGGAACATGACACTTGTCAATGAGACTTTTTGTTTTTCCCAATCTTGATGGTTTTGAATTCCATTTCCAATCAAGTTGTGAACACTTGAAAACATACTCTTTCTTCTCTGGTCGTATGACCATGATCTCAAACAAATTTTGTATTACATAGAATGCTAAGCTCATTTTTAGTACTCCTTTTTTGTGGAAGACCTTTTCCTAAAGTGCTTCTCTTGTATCCACAGTAGATAGAATTGTGATCATTGTATCAAAATTTCTATTTTTATACGTCAAATGTTGCTTCGTATATTTTAGTTGCTAAGTTATGAAAAAATTACAATTTGCGAGTTGATTGTACTGTAACTTGATTTGACTCCATAGATGGAATTCCGTCACAACTTTGTCTAGTTTCATAACTCAAAGGATCTGCATTTACTTTTTTAGCTTCAAATAGAAAAACACATTTTATCACTCGACAACTTGACATGAGGCAACATTTTATTCAACAATATTTCATTGTAACTACAACTTCAATAGTATCCAAAACCAATTCGAACATTATAATTTATGAAATATTGAAGTTCAACCCAACTAACACCTAGAGGTGAGATGAATAAGTGATTTATGTGGAATTTACGTTCACCAATATTTGCAGAAGATAAATAATACAAATAATTGATGACAGAAATAAACCCCTTGCGGGATCAAAAAACTCTGAGCCCAAGCCAATAAAATTCACTAAAGATAAATTGACTTACAATACGATCCAAACTCGACTAACTCCTAAAACTCTCTAACCTCCTGACCGCAAACACCAAGGCACTCCTATATTGTGTGCTCCTACAACATCTTCTATATAAAAATTTATCTGTTCTATATATTATATTTTTATTATTTTGAAAAGTTGGGGGACTAAAGTGATATATGTATTAACATTAGTTTTTGGGCTACATTTTTAGATTTTGCTAAAGCGACTAAAGTTATATCAATATGGATCTCGTTGTATAGCTCGTTTTTAATCATGTAAATTGGGGTCAAGAAAAAGTCAATTTTGATAAGCGAGGCCCAAGGTTTCGAGGTCGAAAGATTGTGCCTTAAATTGTAATTTATTATTATTTTATTTTTTTAAATCAAAGTTAATTGGGATGGATAGCCACATGATTGGATAATTGTTATTTTTGTTTTTATAATTCTATTTAAAGTCAAGTTGCAACCACCTTTTTGTTGTGATAAGTATTTTGTACACATGTCACCTTGTGATTTGTTTACTAGCATTTCAATCTTATCAAATGTGATAAATAAGATTTTCCATCACAATTTCACTATAACCCAACCACCAAATTTTTCAACTATAAATAATGTGTCAATGTCCCACAATTCACTACCACAAAATTTTACACGGCAGCTTTCATATAAAGCAACTGTAAATTTTAAGTACATTTTTTATTAACAAAAGCTCGTTTGATCAAAGATACTTTTTGTGCAAGTTGTTTGTTTCCTTATGGTTTTATGTTCAATAATTTATGTATGAATTGCCAATGGACTTTTGGGTTCGACCTAACGAAATGTNATACTTTTGTGCAAGTTGTTTGTTTCCTTATGGTTTTATGTTCAATAATTTATGTATGAATTGCCAATGGACTTTTGGGTTCGACCTAACGAAATGTTAAATCCTTCGGGAATTCAAAATGAGAAATGATGGGTCTCTCGCTTGGTCATCAATATACTCCATAAAGAGAAATGTGGGATGAATTGTTTATGTTATTGTTATATAATTGCGTATGGAAACTACACGTATCTTACTGGGTGTTTTTTTTTAAATACTCAATTTTACAAATTTTTACAGGCTAGTTCGGGTCGATTGGAACCGTGGCGGAATGGTGCAACAAACTGCCAAGGGTGATTGAAGAAATAAAATACTGAGTTCATTTTTTTCCATTAAATTATTAGTTTATTTCATTTGTTCAAAACAGTTATTAATTTGTTTTCATTATAAATTTTACGGTTATGTTTAGTTAAAGAATATTATTTTATCGGTTCCGCGAAAATTGAAATTTTGTAACATTCCATTGTTCATGAAATTTTGGGGCGTTACATCTTCTGACATCTTAAATCGCCTATCTATTATGGATCACCAAGAATTCATCATTCTTCTCCAATCGAAACTCCAGTCGCCTTTTTCAATCTTTAGAACTCTCTAATAGATATTTAGGAAATGGGTGGTTTCGTGTTTTGAGAATTAGAATTTTGATGTTTTCAATGTTTGGTTGATAAATCTCAATGTAAAGGATTGATGTATGATCTCCAACAGATGAATTCTAGGAAGAATATAATGATCAACCACACCTATGGACGAAATATAATATGACTATATATAGTAGAAGGTGTTTAGGGTTGTTTAGGACCCAAAAAACTATTTAAAACATGATTTAGGATTTTTCGGAAAAAAGTGGCTGTCAAGCGAAATCTCGGCACCAAGCGAGTACCGAGCGATGCTCAAGCGAAACACTAGGTGACCTTGAACATAATATAACTTTTAACTAGTTGACTTAACCTCTAGTATATACCCTAAAAATACATTGATTCATCTTATACTTTTCTTCAGAGCGTGTTTAACTCAAGCAACTAAAATTGAGGGGTTTATCAAAATCTAATGCCTTATGATCATGTAACTTGGACTTATCGACCCAAAACTCGTTATAGGTGCTATCTAGTTACTTAATGGAGAATAGTATTCACATACGATGTGAAAACAAAAAATAAAATAAAATCACATGTGCTTAAAGTTAGGAAGAGAAACAAAAATATACATGAAAAGATAAGTTTCGTTGTTTAATAGACTAGTGTTTTGGGTTTGACTGTCACTATTAAAGGAATATACTCATTCAACAGTGATTTTTCTAGCGTGTCATTTCTCATAAAGTCAAGGTTGTGAGTCTTACTCACTTGGACATAGTGACACATTTCACACATGGGTCACTTATACAATTTACTCCATTTAAACTTAAATTAATTGTGTGGGAAAGTTTACTATTCATTGATTATGTTTGTACAAGTGAACAATTGCATTTTTCAAGTTATCATATGATTTTGGGATGCATGCCACGTTGTTATATTTTTAAAATTATAAAGAAGTGTGAAAATTCAAAAAATTAGAAGAATAGTGCTATTTTTTACATTTAACATGGCGCTAGCCTAGCGCCAGGACAACACTCAAGTGATGTAAGCAGTGGTGGACGCCAGCCTAACACTCGAGCATCAAGTCGGTTAAAATTGAACATGGGTTCATTTTTTACACAATTTTCTTGACCAAATACAATTTCCTTTCAAAAATCTTGGCACCCATTGAAAATTCTTACATTCTAGCACTTGTGTGGCATCTCTACTCCACCCCTAGGAGATTAAATCTAACTTTCATCAACAATTTCACGAATTCAAAGGTAAATTTCATAAAAACCATGTGTTCTTCATTTTTTAGAAAAAAAAAAATTGGGGATTGAACATTAATGCATAAATTGTGAAATTCATTCATCCTACGAGTTTGCTTTATGATTTCACATGCTTGTTTTTGCCTCATTTTGTCGAAAATTTTGAATCTTATATCCTAACATCTCGAATTCTAGGGATTTTGGTGAACTGTTTTGAATTTTCTTCAATTGTTATAGAATAAGAAGGAGAATGGACATAGGCTTAGATGCTGAGTTGTTTTGATTTATGATTTTGAGGATCGTACAATTGTCTTTTTGCATTGTTTTGCATGACATGCACTCAATAGTTAGGTTTTCATTGAGGAATATAATCACTATTGTTTACATCATCATATTGATTTGTTTTTATTAAAAAAAACGTGTCACATATGCCTCATAAGAACGCAAGGACAATCGATAAGAAGTCAGCTAGGTCAACCTCGTATAATCGATCTAGATTTATCTTTTCTGAGGCCCAATAGGCTTCTGATTCTCGATTTTCGCTTCATTCCATTCTTGTAGAGAATGAGATAACTCTCTCAAACCTCTTTATTGATTTGACGCCATATTTTTGTACTCGTGGATAGGATTTGTTGCTATGCAATCTCTTGCCTCCTTAGCAACTCTTTATTCGAGAGTTTTATTCAAATATCCATGAGGCTAGTGGATCTAGCTTTCGGGTCTTTTTGCGGGGTCCGGTGATTAATATTAGCCCAAATGTGTTGTATACAACTATAGGGATTCTTTGGGTTTTGCACCCGTTATTATTTCCATGTTAGCTTTCACTATCCCTTCTCTTGCACTCATCAAGCCCAAACTATATAACACTCCTATGGAGGGGATTTCTGGGAAGCTCACAACAAGGTTACTTCCACTTGATCGATGAATTCTGTTGCGCATCACATGCACAAATTTGTGGCTCATGTCATATAAACCCGCACTACTCCTTGATAAAGCCAGATTGATGTATGTCCTTCTACATGGTGATTCCATAGACTTACCTACTTTCATCTTAACCATATTCTACATATCCAAGCAATGTTCGGACTAAGACAGGGCTCCCATACGCTTGTCTAATTTAATGTCTAGTTATGGGTCTTATAGTTACCTTTCCCAATGGGACTTATGAGAAAGTGGCTCGGCCCATTGGTGTTACCACTATTTCTCTGGGTAGGGCTCATATTCCTGCATCATATGTTCCTATTGACCTAATTGGTGACACGATTGGTGATATACTTTTTGATGATCTGATCTTGTCTTCTTCTGATCATCTTGATATTCTATCATTTTCTGCTCTTGATATTCCATCCGTTTCTACTTCGGCTCCCATTCGGCCATCCAATACTAATCACATTCCTCCATCTACTTCTATTTCAATTGACCTTTCAATAGCTCTCATGGGTTAGATATCAGTGATGATCGAACAACAAGCTCGAATGATGGCCGAGATTACTCAATTAAGATCCACTTCTGAGTGTTACACAGCTGAGTTTGCTGCATTTCGATGTGCAGTTGGCTACCTTTAGAGAGGAGTCGATGGATCCGATGGCATTCGGATGATGGTGATGAGTCAAATTAGATGATAGGCCTCTTTGTTAGTTGTGACAGAAAAAGAGAGTAGTATTTTGATTATTAATGTTTTTGAGACTTTACATTTGTTGATGCATTTTCAGGTCCATTTGGATGTATATTAATACTTACTATTAGATTTTAGTTAATTTTGTGATTGGCTTATTCTGTAGACAAAAGGACTTAAATTGATAGTTGATGAAAGTTCAAGGAGTAATGTGCAAATATGTCAAAAGTTAGTTGAATAGGACTATGGTTTTGAGTTTGGGACAAAGGAGAAAATGGTACGAATTTTCGTACGACTGTCGTTAGGTCATGTGATAAGTGCGTTTTTCGCA
>CAIGRO010058271.1:0-11620 GCA_903798355.1 Fraxinus baroniana
AATTTCTAAATTAAAAATCCCTAAATCAGAAAATACTAAATCAAATAACACAATTAATGACAACATTGGAAATTCGGCGAGTCACAGTGTCACACACCTTTAAGAGGACAGGGTTGACCGCAGTGGCCCGAGCTGAGGCTGATAGGGGCGCAGTGGATAGACTGTCGAGTGCCGACGGATGCGTGGTGGGTGTGGGTAGATTTTCGAGTTCCGGTTGATGCGTGGTAGCGTGCTGCATCCTACGTGGGTAGACGGCGTTGCACTCGGGATCGCTGCTAAATGGTAAGTGGTAACTGTCGGGCCGTCAGTGGATGCGTGGGTGTAGATCGTAGACGGCGGATGTTTCGAGCCGAAAGAGAGAATGGAACTTGGAACGGAGGAGAGGAGATGGAAGGTGGAGTCGAGTCGAGTCGAGAAGAGAGTGGGAGAGAGGAGAAAATGATATTTTCAATTTCATCTTTTTCTTTTCCTATTTAATAAATAAAAAAATCAAAATCAAAATCTAGGGGGTCGCGTGACCCCCTAGGCCCACCCCCTGTCCGGCCCTGCTAGCAATAATGACTTAGATTTTTAATAATCCTTAAATACGTGTATAGTGTGAACCAACAGAAATGTATTAGATTTTAAATAATCCTTAAATTTGACTTGGACTAAACAAAAGCTTTCAATAGGCTTCGAGAATCGAATCAAATTGCAAAATCTTTTTTAATATAACATGCTAATTGAGCTCGAGCGCCCAAAACAGTGAAGCCGCTAAGCAGCGCTCGTCTAGCGCCATATTCATCTGACCCAGACTCATTTTCACGTTTTGACTTCTTTTGAGCATTCCTTTCTACCTGTAACTTTACTTTTAGAGATTGAAATATTCATTATATAGTGTATTTAAGATTAAGTTAGATAAATAAAAAATATAAAACCATTGTAGTTCTTTTTCCATATTTTAGTAAAATCTCCATTCCTCTATCAATTATTTTGTTTTTGAGTTCCTAATCAATTACTTCATATTGTGTCATATTATTATTTTTGTTGTCTATTATCACAATAAATTGGTATCAGAATTACCTGTTATTTTCTTCGTTGTTCAAAACAATTCTTTTAATGAGTGAATCATTTAAGGCTTGATTAGTTAAATTCCTTTTGAAGCAACTAAATATCCGATTATTGTTTATAAGAAGCCAACAAGTACATGTAGTGTTTTTATATCCAAAGCAAAATATTGAAATCCACATAATGCCATACAGAAGGCTCCAATCAAGTTTCCATGATTTGGTTCAATGTATTAAACGAATTGCAAAACTTGGATTGATTTCTCAAGTGGCCATTATAAAAAGGAGGGATAACAAAATACAAAGTCATCATAATTATCTTAAAGCTTTCCTTTAGTAAACAGCTTGGCACTTGCTAGTTACAAATAACAAGTGGGTACCCAATGAATATGAGGGCATTGGTAGGCCGTGAAATGCAACATAACGACGGTAACATTCTTAGTACACTTGTGGATTGTGGCTACTCAAAGAGTATTAATGTCATAGTCATCAACTGCATTAATTATTTTATGTGACAATTTATTATTTGAGACATTAGTTTGTTATTCGAGATAACAAAATTACAAGAATGCAACATAACGACGGTAACATTCTTAGTACACTTGTGGATTGTGGCTACTCGAATCACAAAGAGTAATGTCATAGGCAGCAAGTGCATTAATTATTTTATGTGACAATAATTTGTTATTTGATACGTTAGATTGTTATTTGTTATTTGATACATTAATTTGTTATTTGAGATAACAAAATTACAAGAATCAAGTCGTTCCATAAGATGATTACTACAATCGCTAACTTTGATTAGCAAGATAATTAGACTAACTACAATTGTGTAGGGTATAGTCAAGTGGCCATCATAATCTTAATATTCATAAGAATAAAAAGTGGATATTTTCACCCTCTACAGTGATCGAGAAATTCACTCTAATCCAAGTATTTATGATTTTAAAAATTATTTTTTTGTTGAAAACATAAACAATTTGCATAAACTTCATATAAAATTTAAAGGTATGCGTTTATTTTATTTATTTATTGATAAAAATAATTATACTATATATTGAAAATCAAAAAAGAAAAATAGGAAAAATACCTTATTAAATGTAGGCTTGAGGCTAGTCCCCACCACGTGGCCAAGTCCTTTGCTTTTTAGAACCTTGAACTTTGTGAGCCTTGGATTGCTATGCGATTCAATGTAATAACAAATGAATTATATTATTTGAACTTAAATTTTCAATTCACTAGGGTCCTTTGGATTGATTTAAATTCCATGAAAAATATTACATTCGAGAAATTTAATTTCTAAATTGACAGTTTGGTACAAAAGTGAAATAAAGTTCGAATTTCAAAATTCAACCACTTTAAACTTGTTTTTTTACCAACTTCATGGAAAACACATTCTTATGAGAAACTTGAATTTTTATTTTCTAACTTATATGGAATTGAAAAGTTTTTCCACCTTTGTCAATCAAACGGACCCTAAGTAAATACATATTCTATTAAAGTTTTAGTCTATAATTTTTTATGTAAAAAAAAAGTGGCATTTTTTACCCAAATTTCTTATTTGGTCACGGGCCCTTTATTTTCAACAAGAGAATCGATTATCCTAATTCAATTGATTGAAGGGAGAGAGGTCGAGGTTTAAGATTCTATGATTCTTGAGTTTATGAGATTGAAATATGATTAAAATTAAGCAAGAATATTAAAACAAGTAGAGTAATCGTGTGTGATAAGACTTTACTGGAGTGTATAAAACACTTTTATCATGCTAGACAACTTTTTTCGTCGAATCGATCCCAGTCAAGTTTATTGCCTTGATTTCATTCTTACTATTTTGATTTCTAGTTCAGTCAACCATTCTGCTGAGCTCTCTTGGTTGTTTAAGCTCATTTGTATAGATCTTCTATGTCAACATCTCTTTCATCTTACTTTTATTGTCGACCTTCATTCGATCTTTCTTTTAGAATTTACCTCTCTAGTATGGAGTCGACTTTCCTTTAGTATTCATTTGAAAGTCTGCCTCACTTTCGATATTCTTGTGCACTCGATCTAGGACTGAACATGGATCGATTCGATTCGTTTCTTTTCAGAACCGAACCAATCCAAAATTTTCGGGTATTTAATAAATAAAACCGTTGGGTCCAAATGAAATTATAGAACTGTTCGGGTTTGGTTCGATTATGTTCGGTTCCGTACCATAATTAAATTTTTTAACATTTACAGTAAGACTACATAAATACAATTAATGACATGTTCATCCGTAACTTTTACAAATTAACGTAGCCCAATTTAAAAACATATAAATAACAAGCTGTCTAATAAGATTAATTCAATGTATACAAATACCAAAAAGTAAATACTAATACTAAAATATCGGTGATCCATATCAATAATTCATTTGCTTCAAACAACTTGCATATAGAATTGAGTTTATACGGGAGTGGGCGTACTGCTGCTTACCAAATGAAATTGGAATGGAAAGGGAAATGATAAGGTCCAAATGTTGGGCTAACAAAAAATTAATTTGACAGGATGGACTGGTTTGTTTAAATAATTTGCTAGTTTGTTTAGAAAAAAAATTAATTAATTTAATTAATTCTATATAAAAAAAATTAAAAAATATATTTAGATTCGGTTCTTCAGTTCTTGGTTTAGAACCGAGAACTGACCTAAACCCATCGACTTTCAATTTAGATATCTATTCTGGTATTTAATTTATGAAAAATCGTTCGGTTCAATTTGGGTTCGATTTGGTCAAATTAGGTTCGGGAGTTTTGTCCAGTCCTAAATCGGTCTCTCCTAGCACACTTGGTGCACCCATTGCATTAAAAGGATCTTCATCTACTTCATTATTACTAACTCTCCCGAGCATTTATGAGATGAGAAAGCCATTGAAATATTGTGCCTACAATTATACAAAATAGATAAAGACATTAAAGAACGGAAAATTCATATGGTTAATATAACATTCAATGAACCAACGATGTTGAATACTTTATTGGAAAATCAAAGGGTCCAGGCGGACCTATAATTAGATTTTATACTACTTTAAAGTTTAGTGCAAATTAATCCATTTTATTGAGTAAAAAAATGAAATTAGTCCAAATTAATCCATTTACCATTCAACATCATACACCTTTTCAGATAAGTGTTCTTTTCGTTTATAATTAAGGGCCGGTCTTGACTATAGGCGATGTAGGTTGGATCGCCTAACGCTCCGCTTTGATGAGGGTACCAAATTATGAGAGGTTAATTAATTGGTTAAAGAAAAATGAAAATTATAATTACGAAATTTTTAAAATTAGAATTATTATATTTAAACACAATAAACTAATAAAATTTGAAAATACAAACAACTTTCAAGAAATCATATACATGGTATAAAGCTTATTATATACATTTATGTATCACATAAATATATGACGGCCATTACTTTCTCTATATATAATTAGTTTAACAATTTATCTTTCCAACTATAAATTTTTCATGAATTCTGATGATAGTGGTAGAATTTTCTTATATTTAATTTTTAAAATTTAAATCCCTCTGATTTAAATTTAACTATATTTCATATTTTCTCAGGAGTCATCTCTTCATTGAAAATCTAATTACACCAAACAATCTAATACTTCAATAATAATAACTACAAGCATTGATCGTTTCAAGAAATAATTTATATTAATGAATTTCACAAATATTATGTACACAAATAGAGTCATGAACAGATGTGTTAGTGGTCACAAATAAAATTTACACATAAATGGGTGATTACACAATGAAGGCCACTTAGTTTAGTATGTCATTTCAATAGTCACATGAGCAATCGTATTAGAGTTCGCAACATACGACAAATCGTTGCCCACATTCTCTATACTGGTCACGATAAAAGAAGAGATGAAGCAATGTCAAAAAGACAAAACATATCGCGTAAGTACGTGACAATCCCATTTTGTTCGTATGCACAAGTAGTCACATAGATGAGCATGGAGATAGAATAACCACTTTGTTGAAATTTAGGATGGAATATCGTGAGAAAAATATATATCTATATATCACACGTGTGTCCTTGTATACCCATCAATTTCGATCACATCCTCTATTTTATATAAATGCATTATTATCTATTTTTTCTCAAAATTTGATATTTATGAAAATGTAAAATGTAAAATATTAAATGATGATTTGTTACGATTTTTTTCTACAAATACCCTCTATCATTGCGCCCAAAGACGTTAAGGGCTGAGTTTGATGTCCATGGGCTGCGTAGGCCCATATCCCACTTTCTTAGAGAAACAGAAAGCAGGCCACTTTAGGGACTAGCTGAAATTTAACCAAAAGAAACTTTACAAAAATAGCACTTCTTGGAGTGAAATGAAGCCTTTTAGGACTTATTTTCCCACTTTCAAATTCTTTTATTTTCAGTTCGAACTCGAGACGGCACTAATATTTGAAAGTATTAATTCTTCAATAAATTGGTTCTTTATTTATAGACATCATCTTATGCTCGAATGCTATATCGATTGGAGTATGGCGATTTCATGCTATCCGTCACGCTAAAATTTTTGGTTAGGTAGTGTCTTTGTCAGAATTTCTACAACTTACTTCTTTATTGGCAATACAATCTTCGACTCTTTTCACATTCTTCTATGGCTTCTTCAAATAAGTAGTTATTTGCTTTATCGATTGCAATATTAAGTACCATTATTGTAAAGAAAATAATATTTATTTATTCATAAATAATTTATGGTTGACTTCTTAATTACTAGTGCCATGAGTAAATTAGTAAGAAAAGTCACAAATTTTGTTTGAGGGGGGCACAAACACTATGTTAAGGGATAAAATCTCACATCGAATAAAAATGAAAATATAGATCAATTTATAAGAGTTTGAGCTGCTACTCTTGATAATGTTACCTTTTAAGATGGAACACAAAATCTTAACATGTTATCACGGTCTATTAAGCTCTAATGAGCAATTCGATCCTATTAAAACTAAAAAAAAATAAAAATGAGAACACGAATTTCAAGATTGGTCTGTTCAAACTAGCCACCATCTTGTGGGGGCGTTTTAAATGATAAAATTCTACATCGAATAAATATGAAAATATAGTCCAATTTATAAATGTTTGGACTACTCCTCTTGATAATGTTGACTTTTTAAGATGGAACCCAAAATTTTAACACACTATACAATTTTCGAGCAACAATTTAGTGAATAAATTGAGCTAGAGAGAGAGAATAATTGTAGTTCTCATTTTTAGTTTTTCTCTTTATTTCTTGACCTCATTCAGAGTATCCTAACATGGTGTTGAGATTCTTGCCCTTAGGTAGAGTACTAATCTTATCACACATTATTTTCAATTTTCTCAACATTTATCAAGATAGGTAAAAAATAACGTTCTTAAGAAATATAAATTTAATTTCTTGATTGACCCCATTTAACAAATTTCTTTTTAACAACTCATAACTCATCGAAAATCCACTTAACGAAGTGCTAAATCTCTCGAGTTTAGTTAGTGCTTGTTGCCCAAAATTTCAAGAAAATGTTCATATTTACGTAGAGACCACTTAGCATGGTGGACCAATTTTGAAGAAGAAGAGGGCTGTATACTATCAACATGTAAGGAAGGCTAAGTACTCACAAGGAGATTAAACACAAATTGCAAAACATTCTAAAATCTCAGTACAAATTACCACTTTGATGCATGCCCAAAATGAGCATCTGCAGTAGAGCACATGAGATGTTTAAAGTAGATTCGTGCTTATAGAAATCTGGAGCTTGAATGGAGAAAAGGATAGGTGTAAAAGACATTGAGATTTGATCCAAAACATTGGATTATGGAAGACAAAATGAAGAGCCACAATCAGATTGGACAAGTGCATTGAGAGGGCAAGAGGACCACATAGACTTTCTTCTTTTTATTCTTTTTTTTTTTTTTTTTACTTATAATCCCGAGATATGGTGAAATTATAAGTTTATCGTCTAGTAAAATTACAATTAGATTGTCGTGAGACATACTCTAGTTTTTGTAGGTTGTGGTTGTCATTTATGAAACTATGATTTATCTTTTAATTTACTTAATATAAGTACACTGATTGAAAGGAAAATCAAACTTAGTGACTAATTATGTGACTAATGATTTATTTGCCAAAAAAAAAAAAAGAAAGTTGGCTTGTGGGGTGATAGAATAAAAGGAGACAGAAAGATGAAAAAGGAGGATAAGAATAATGTTACTAAAGAGGAGGTGGGAGCATGTGATGCAAAGTTCCCACATGCAAAAAAAGAAAGGGTTTAGAGATGGGAATAAAGTATTTATGTTTCATACAAATGCACAAGTAGTGATTAGATCAATGGTTTAATGAACTTCGCCAGATCACAAATTTCACACGTCACGAAAACGAAGAAAAATTCTAATTCAATAATTGTTTGAGGCCTAAGAATTTTGGTTCCACCACCCGACTCTTTGACTAGTCTAGCTAATAGAAAGTGTTGGATGAGATGTTTTCGACTTTCAAGAAAGTGAGACATATTTGAGTTTTCTCTCTAATATTCCTAAACTTTGATAAAATTGAATTCCTCCAAGTTCTCTTTCAAAATTTAGGTTGTCGAATCTCAAATATACTTTTTATTCGTGTTAAGATAAAAATCTCACATCGCTAAAGTATGAAAAATATAATCAACAGATAGATACATGTTTATTCTACCCCCCTTAATAAGTTGACCTTTTAATATACAACATCAATATTCAATTATTTGTCGGTAGCATATAGAAATTCTAAATTAATCAATACTCACAATTTTTTTACTATTAATTTTCTTTCTACTCACTTGATGGAACTTTGAAGGTAAAAAGAAGAAGTGCACAAGTAGTGATTGGAGATAAAAGAAAGCTGGTATTTGTATTGGTTAATGAAGATTTATGTTAAAATAAATCATGAGAATTATGTTGTGCTGGCTTTCAGTAATTATCAAACACGCCTTGTAATGCCCAAAGCTGTAAACATCTCACCTGCCAACTAAAAAGGAGAAAAAAAGGATTGGTAAGTAACTTTATAAAATAAAATAATTAAAGTTTTTGTTTTTTGTGATTTGTGTTGATGGTAAATTTTGATTGTGGTTCCCAATACAAGGGGGGGAAAACTTTATTTTAACTCAAATGGAAAAGAAATGTTAAAATCCTTGATCGTACATACTTTTGAGAATGTTATAGTAAAATCACGATATGATATCCTAATATAATTGTCTTGTATAATTAAAATGCAAGAGATTGAGGGGATACTTTGCAATTTCTCAAATTAATTAGGAGGTAAAACATTAAGATATTTCAGTTCAGATACAGTCGTTCTCACATTTAAAAATATATAGGAATGCACCTATAATCTATCAAATGCTTGTAATATATACCTAGAACTATTTAGGTTGCAATAGATCGTGGTACATTTTCGATTGTGGCGACGAGGAAGCAAGTTTTCTTTAGTCACCGAATTTTTATTCTCGTTCTAGTTTAAGCACTAAATCTTGCTTGATTAACGGAAATGATATATCATGGAAACTCCGTTTGACACCATTGTTGAAAGTATGATTTTTAGCTAGTAAGGTATTTTTTTTAATATATATCATAATATGTTTTTCATTAATAATTTCATATACTGTAAAACCTATTGAAATAAATAATTGCGTATTGTTAGACTAGTCGCATGAGACGTAATTTTGTCGAGTTGAATTAAATAAATAATGAACAAAAAAATATTTTTCATAACCAAAAATAAAAATAAAATATTTTTCATAGCTAAATTTATATATATTGCAACTGCTCTAAAAACAATTGACTTTCTGCCGAGCTCTCAAAAACCAAAAGCAATATCATAACTAAACTCACTGATCTCTGATGGATATAAAGCACCAACAATATACATGGCCTTTTTAACCATAATGGTAGATAAGTTTTAACTAGGAACTATTTTGATTATTTATTTACTAATTTAGATATTAATTAAATGTGAAATATGAAAGTATAAACAAGTTCGGTGAAGACCCCCTACTTGTGAACTATTAGCAAAAAATCAATCATGCTGCTACATTTTATTTTGTTTTTATAAGGTCGTTTGACTTGAATATTTGTTGCAATTGAGATACTTTGTTCGTACTGTTTAATTTGACAAATGGGAAATTAATATTGACTTGGACGAAAAATGCAACTAATTGAAAAATATAGTTGCCATTCAAGAAATTATAGGATAAGCATATGTTTGGCAAATGTTTACAAGCAGTTGAGTTTATTAACACAAAAAACTCAACGCTACAAAATATACGAATAAAAAGTCGGGCTTAATATACACTAACTAAAGGTTGACAATTATTTTATCGGGTATTTGGACTTTATATGACATCATCGAGTCATTTAATTTGTATATCATTTCATCAGAATTTCTTAATTCGTTACTAAATTAACTATTGTTAAACATATCATATAAATAAATAAATTTATTTCTTTTAGTATTTAAGTATTTAGATGCAATAGTTCAATATAATATTAAAGTAAACAAAGATTTTGAGATCGGATTTTGGTGCCGCCCATAATAAAAATTATGTATGAGTGTAATCATGACGAAAATCAAATTTGATTTAAACTTGAAGGAGTGTATTGAAAATATAATTTAAATAAATAGGTGTAAATTCTAATAACTTTTAACTTTGAAATGAGATAATTTAGTACCAACAACACACACCCATCCTGAAAAAATTAATAATAAAGAGATAATTAACTAAAAAACTCTCATTATGATACCATTTCTCCACATATAATCTATAAATTCAATGTACTATATAAATCGTGCAGACAATTTCTTAAAAATTAGAGGAATTGTTAATTTTTTTTTTTTTACTAATTCTTATCTTTTTGATGAATTTTTTTATTAATGATTGTATATGATTGGTTTTTTTTCAATCTTTTCGACTTTAATTCTGTAAGAGCCAATTAGAAAGATTGAAATATAAAACCATCTCATTTAATTCATTAAAAATTGAAATTCATCACTAGATTTTTTTCTTAACAAATGAAAGGAAAACGGAAAATGAAAAATTAAATGATGGATGAACTAAGAATCTAAGATATTAAAGTGATATATGTTTCATTCATTGAAGACTTATTACATAATTTGTGGCCTCAAAGAGAGAGTAAACACCATGAAGCAAACATCTAAAAAAGAAAAAATAAATTGAGTAAAGAAAAATATGAAACTTGACCCACCATGCCCCACCTTAGTTCCGCTAATGAAGCCACTTGATGTCATGTGGATCCAATAAATTTGATATGCATAGAAATAATAACGAGCTAATTTAATTACAATTGATTTTAATAATTTTATGCGATCAAACAAATGTTATTTATGAATAAATTATCAAGGTTTATCACATAGTTATATAATACTTGTACTAGTAATATAACAAAATTTCTATAGTTATATCACCACGCAATTAATTTAATATTAAGAAAGAGTGTTGGTGCTCGATGGGTACGCTCGCATAGGGTAACTTGCGGATCCACTTCAAGAAGTCAAAGAGGCTTATTTCTCGAGAAATCAAAAGAAGATAGGAGATTGACCAATGGGATCATCCTAGTAGGTAGACCAACGAGATATGTCACAAGGGAACACCGTCGTGATCAAATTAAAACGATTCCCTCTATTACATCTGCACCACCCCTTACAAACAATCAAAGGCTAAGGAGTGTCATACATGACGTCATTGATGCCTATCGCCATAAATCAAAGAAGAATAATGACCTAGATTGCAGGTTATGATCCAAGCCGGACTCTCCATTTAATAAAATATCTACAAAACATCACCATGGTACTCATCACTAGGTCGAGCACTGTACCTTGAAAAAACTAGAATGTCAAACTATAATTTGTGGCCTATTATATGAGGGGAAAATACCCAACAAGGGATCAAAATGATCTAATTCTCTATAATACATTACAAAGCAAATTTCTAGCAGTAATTTTTTTATTTTTTATTTTTTATTTTTTTTTTTTATTATTTTTTTTTTTACAGAAATTCCAGCAATCAATGTCATTATTCTATCCAAATTTCTTTAAGTTGATCCAAAAATACTAAGTCATTTTTAGTCATTAACAACCACCTTTTGAATCGGCAATCAAACAATCAACAATTCTTTACTAAAAAGCTCTTCTAACAAAACCTCTAACGACATCCGTCATACCTTAAATAGACTATTTTTGTAATCACAATCCATTTTGTCTACATATACTATTAGTTTCAAAAAAAAAAAAAATGAACCTTAGAATGTGCCATGTATAATTGGATGTCATGTCATTATTTTGAATAAAATGTAAAAAACCCTCACATGAAATGCATCCGTTAAACTATCTCATTTAAAAATTAATATTATTAGAAATTGAGTTTGTTATTTATTAAAATTTGTCTTCAATATACACGCCCTCACGTACTACTCAGATTCACCTATTTTAATTAGGGGTGGGCGTGGGTTGGGTTGGGTCGGGTCGGTTTTTCCCTCAACCCAACATGATCGGTTTGGCAAAAATTCAACCCAA
>CAIGRO010058294.1:0-12184 GCA_903798355.1 Fraxinus baroniana
TTTCCCATTCAGGAATGCATTCTTAATGTTAAGTTGTTGAAGAAGCTAATCCAAGTTGGCTGTTAAAAACAATAGAACTCGAATTGGATTGAACTTTGCCACAATTCTGAACAAGTCTGTGTAGTCAATGTTGTATATTTGTTTGTATCATTTTTTAATTAGGTGATCTTTATACCGCTCTATTGTCCACCGGCTTTAAACTTCACAATGAAAACCTACGAGTATATTTCCTTTCAGTACATCCATCGCATCCCAATTTTCATTTTTCTCTGGGGCTCGCATTTCTTCCACTCTCCATTTTGGAACTTCCAAGGGCTTCTTGAATATTTCTTTGGATTTTTGTACTATCAAGATTAGATGCAAAAGCACGTAACCCTATAATTAATATACGTAACAAGCTATTTTGTGTGAGTATAATTAAGAGTTCGTAAAGGGTTCCATAAATCATTGTGAATCATACCGAATGGTTTCGATGGTTTGTAATTGGATTTTGAAAAACAATTATGTTGATGTTTCGCTAATTCACATATTTTACATTGGAAATAAGTAGTCATTTTATTCGAAAATATGGAAAGAAATATGGATGACTCATTCTATATGTCATAACAAAATTTTACTATTCCTAGAGTCACATACAGAATCACAAATTACAATTTTACATTGTTTACTGACATCAGCCTTTTCAAAGTAGTAGAATCCCTCACATTCTTTAGCATTGCATACTATTTTCCCCGATGAAAGGGCCTGAAAAATATAGTGAGATGGAAAATAGAGCAATTGGAGCTTTTTGTCAACTGGCTAATAGACAATAGATTGCAAGACAAATTTGAAACATGAAGAACATATTCTAATGTTATAGACACGGAGATTTGATTACTCTCTTTTCATGCAACAAATGAGAGGGAGTAAATGGGTGTTAAATGTTAAGTAGGTTGTTTTATATCTTTAATAGCTAATCTTGGTTGGCCGTAACAAGAAGTCGATGTCAAGAATCCATTTTCAAATGGTGATTTGAAGAACTATACATGGAAGCCACCAATATTTGATGGGATTTTATCAACAAACTAGGTCGACTCAAGAAGGCACTATGTATGCTTAAACAATCCCCTAGAGTATAGTTAGGTAGGTTTACCAAGGCTATGGTAGAGTTGAAATACCAATAAAGTCAAGGATAAAATAATCTTTTCGTCAAGCACTCCAGCTTCGGAAAGGTCACAACCCTGATTACATAGATGATAATACTGTGACCGGAATGATTAGGATGAGATGGAATGGCTGAAAAAATGATTGACCTAAGAATTTGAAATGAAAGACTGGAGACTTAAGTATATCTTAGGTATTAAAGTTGTCTCACTCGAAAAGATGTATCTTTATTTCACAATAGACATCTTTCCTTTCCCTCCTTAAGGAAACTGGGATGCTGTGGTGCAACCACATTGATACACCTCATGAACTCAGGTATAAGCTTGGAGAAGCTAAGAGACATTTGTAGACTGAGGTATGCATCAAATGCTGGCTGGCAAGCTTATTTACTTGGGGCCATACAAGACTGAATATAGCCTATGATGTTGGTATGGTAAGTCAGTTAATGGATTCTCATTCACCTAAAGAAAGTCGTCTAGAAACAGATTATGAAGTTCTTCATTGTTTAAAGTTCAGCCCTCAGAAAGGTATATCTTAGTTAGAAGAAATATGAAATTGAGTTTGGAAGCATATATCAATGCAGATTGGCCATGGTCAATTGTAGATCTAAGGTC
The DNA here is from genome assembly GCA_903798355.1 of Fraxinus baroniana. NCBI lineage: Eukaryota > Viridiplantae > Streptophyta > Magnoliopsida > Lamiales > Oleaceae > Fraxinus > Fraxinus baroniana. Next base: position 1,758 of record CAIGRO010058294.1, read on the forward strand.
AATATCAAGATACTGCCTGTTGTTGGGAGAAAATTAAGTGGTATGGAGTAAGAAGCAAATAGCGGTTGCTAGATCTAGTGCACCAGGAATTTAGGGTCATGTCTCAAGGAAATTTTGAGATGCTTTAGTTGATGATTGATCTTAATGACCTCAGAGTAAAATGGGAAGGAACAAGGACATTGTATTTGATAATTAGTTAGCCTTTAACATATAATCCTTTCCAACATGATTGTACAAAGCATGTAGCATTGGACAGACATTTCATGAAAGAAAAACTGGAAGCGGTTTTATTTGCATACTGTATATTTCAAAAGAAGTACAACAAGTTGATATTTTAATCAAAGGACTATCAGGTTATGCAATTCATACGAACACTAGCAAGTTGAGAACAGAAACATCTATTCCCAAGCTTCAGGGGGTAGTGTTGGCAAATCATAAGGATTCCTTGAAAGTCAATATTTATATATCTTAATTCTCTCTATTGACTAATTTGATAGGTTATCTATTTTCTGTAAATCTGACCTTAATCTTCATGGCTGATATTTAGGTGATTGTTTCCTTCTTTTTCTTTAAAACGCGCTATGAATATACAGTCTCTTCCCTTCTGAAGAAGACATGAAAGTATATTCAGCTTCAACCATGACTGTGAATTACTCTTTATCGACTTGTACTTTCTTATGTATTTACAGGTTCTTAATTAAAGGTGGTATGATGATATTAGCAACGTGGTTAAGTCAAGCAGCTATGGAAGAACAAACAAGTGTCCTTAATATTATTCTTAAGGTCTTTTTCCATCATAATGTTGATTTACCACATGCCTTGCTTTTAATATTTCTCTATTGTTTTAAGAGTTGTTTATTTTTTCCAGGTTCTTCATATCTTGCCACTACAGATGGCTTTCCTTGCTCAGAAAACAATAATATATAAAATTGTCACTAAACTGCAATTTTATTGGACACCAGGTGTGTTCTTTTGCTTGCAATCGCTCCTTGACGCCATTTGCTCCATCTCTCTCCATGCCTCCCCATCATTTTCTCCTTCTCTCTGTATGTTTGTATATATGTGTCTTAAGTGCTCATAAATTCAGTAATAAAAGGTAAACCAAATTGGCCCTGATTAGATGTCATGAAGAATTATATTTTTTAGGAGTAAAATGGGACCCATTGGTATCAAAATATTGATTTCTAGACTGATTGTTAAAAGGATAGTTGTTTAATTGCTTCATATGAACTTTTGTGATGATATCCATTGATACTGAGGAAGAGAGAGATCTTATTTATATGCTCTTTCCCCCACATATTATTTAAGAGAGTATATTTTTCGTTGTACTTCTCAGAAAAAAAAAAAAATCTATGTTATGCAACTTCTATTTCTTTAGGAGATTGATCACCATAGTGAACCTTCATTTGTGCTTGGCAATGGAGTTTTTTAATGTTCCTCTACTAGATTGTTTCATTTTCTGATTTTAGGATTAGATATCTCAAAAAGTGCAAGAACCTTGTTAACAAAATGGAGCAATATGTCTGCAAAGAGCCAGGATTCGAAGGATGGTAAAAGCCAAAGTGTTATGCTATCTGGCATCCTTCTGTTGGAAAATGTTCTGTTTCAGTTAGTAAAATTATACAAGATAGGTATTGAATATTTGTGCATCTTGCGTCTTCTGTTATGTACTCATATTTAGAGCATGCATTTGACAATGCACTCACTCATGCTAAATTCCGCTCCAAGGCAGAATTTACTTACTGCTGCCTACTGGTAGTAACTTGGGTTTCCTCAGTATAGCGACATGGTTATAATGTTATAACTAGAAATTTAACTCAGGATTTTTTTTAACTATTATATTATCCATGTAAAAGAAAGTCGTATTAATTTGAAAAATAAAATAAAATAAAAAAAATAAAAAATCTATGAATTCTCCAATTTGTATTACTCATGATGTGTTGTGTCTCAACTTTTCAAAAAGTTACATGATGTCTCTGTGTTCCTTGTCCATATCTTGTGTCTATGTCCGTGGTTCATAGCATCAAACAGTTTGAACTTCAACATAGAGGAGCATAAGAGATCACTAAGAAAGGAGTTGTAGGTGAAAACTAACATTGCCAGTTGGTATTCTAGTAAACTTGGCAATGAACAGTATAGAAATGAGAAAAAAGATTAATTTGTCAATTTTAAATTTAGTGAAAATAAGATTTAGTTTTGGTTGTGTTCCTCTTTCTTTGGATTCGCATGGAACTACCTGCCATTGATTGCCTTAACTAGTTATAGAAACTCAAGATCCCAGAGAAGTTCAAATGGTGGAGAATCCAGACCAAAGTACAACTGTAAAGATCCCCAAGGTCAGGATCTTGTTTTCAGTACCTAAAGCTTATGCTTGGCTTTATTCCCGAGGAACATAAGGAACTTGATAATGCTTCTTTCCATGTTGCCAATCAGCTGGAACCTCATCAAGAATACATAGTTCTGTCAGATTCAGATGATGAAACTCCACAACAGGAAGGAATAAACCAGGTCCCAGACTTCATACCAGGTTATATTTTCTTTTAGTTGTTATTTATCAGATCCTTCTAAATTTCCTCTTAGCAATAATGTATGATTATTTTTCATATTTAAGCAATTATAGGTGTCCTGGAAGAATATGAATGAAAGGATAACTTTTTTTGGTTGTTGTTATGTCCAAAAGATCACTTTACTTGCCTTCGTCACACGTATGACAAACCGTCTCTATTTTACTTAAAACTTTGGCACTTCATGTCATATTCTATATAATAAGGGAGTAAAATTAATGCACACTTTAGTTGGCATTAATAACAAGGACATATGGACGTGTTGTAAGATGATTGAAATTGGGCCTAAGTATAATGCCATCAGAATGGAGACATTAAATGGTGCAACAACTGAAGAGCTTTAATTCGCCGAGACTAATGAACCTCACCCCACGCCCACCCTATGATAATCTGCTACAATGGCCAGGACAAATGGTACTGCTCACTAATTTAATGGCTGTGAGACGTCGTGAGGTTGAAAAATTAGATATGTTTTTTGTGCTTCAGTTTAGTGCAATCTGCTTATATTCATACCTATTCAACTTTTGGCTAGAGAATATTTTCTGCTGTCCGTAATGAATCGTCCAGGATTAAAAATAATGAAGTACCACTGGGACGAACGTTCAGGTTTCCCTTGTTTCTCCCTTACCCCTTGGTTCTCCATCTTGAAACCTGTTGTGGAAAGGCCAAATGCACTATTTTCATATGCGCATGCAATTGCTAGTGGCTGACACTTGACTGTGCATTCAAGGATAAGATATAAACAAATGGGTGATTTTGGCAAGTAGAGATGAAATCTGTTGGTTCCATGCAAAAGAAATTCAATATGTTCAATGCGATTGTCAAGTAAAATGAACGTCTTTTCCAATTGAGACTGTCAATAGATATTTACTGACACAAGCTGACATGTGACTTGATTGGAAAACATTGAACATATTTTGCGAAGTAATTTTCTGCCAACTCAATTTGTAAACCAGCTTGAAATCTATTTTCAATGAATATTTTGTGTTGTGACTTCATTATGCTGTCTGATCATTGACTTCCATTAAGATTTTTACTGGGAACTGCTCGTGCTGTTTTTGTCCATCAAATAAAAGTAGTAAGAATTTTATGCAAAGAATTTCAAAGCACTCCTTTAGGCTCTCAACATGCTTTACATTCCTGATTACCTCGTTAAACAAGTGGGTTGACTTTATTGAGTGAACTTTTTCCTGCATGTTTTCAGCATTAGCTATTACTTTCTTCTATGCAGAACATTTGATTAAGTACTGGCATTTTGTTGCTGATCCTCGCAACTGGAGAGATCAGAAAAATAGATCCGGCAAAAGCACAGGACTTATTCAGGTAATTCTATTTTATCCTAGAGAGGACTGGAACAGGAGATGGACAATGATGATATGCTAGCCCTAGAAATCCCAACTTGGCAATTGTCTGATTATAAACCTTTGCAAACACTTGTTTCCGCTAATGAAATAAAGAACCCTTAGCTTCTGTTATCTTTATATCATACCAGAATGCTAGTGGGAGCATGACTGAGCCAGACCTCGAGTACAAACTGATTGATTAAAAATCCAGAATTAATTTATTCATATACTACGGGCCCGACTGCTGACTTATGGGTGAACTCTTTGAGTAACTTAGCTGTTTAGCCTTTTAGGAAGAAAAGCTGACAATAAGTTGAAGTTTCTCTTCCATCTCCACTATCTTCTGACCATTCTGTACCAAAGTGCAATTTAAGCACAATTTGCATTCCAATTCTGAAATTTTATGGAATTACTCCTGGCTGTTTCATAATCACCTCCTTCCCTCCCTGAGCTTTTGTGTTTGACTTGCTGAACCAATTCTGTATCTTCTCTGTACTTTTTATTTCCATTGCCTTGGCATCCAAAATAGGAAGAACAAAGTGATGGGATGTCAAGAATAGACCCTATCTAAGAGAAAATTGAATGGAAATAAGTTATCTGACAAGAGAAATGAAAAGCTGTACACAGTGATTTTGCTCAGCTATTTGCTAGGAATAATGAAGAATGATGCGTACTTCTGTTTCATGTCTGATCCATCTGTGTTATAATATGAAAATAACTTGGTAATAAAAAATCAGTTTATCATTTCTTGACATTTCTATCATTATCTTCATTCTTATAATTGGTGTCGTTTACTCTGGTTTTCTTTTTCTATCAAAATTCTAATTTTTATGCCTAGTGGAAACAAGCTGACGTTTTGTAAATTTCATTTTCACAGGGCCAGGAAGCATCTGGTGAGGGTAGCAGTAGCAAAAACAACATGGCCGGAGAGGGTAGCCGTGTCAAATGAGGCTGCGGCTGACTCCGCAGAGGACATGATAGAGCAATTGACTTCTAAGACTTTTGGGTTGTCTGAACAAACCAACCAATAATAGAATCTGAATGCTGTGAGTCTGAAAATTTAGTTCTTGTTTTTAATGGTGTTTGATACTTGGATCTGTCGAGTTTTCTTGATTAGTGGTCTTATAGAAAATTTGGAGATGTTTTGTTTTAGTGTTGGCATTAGTTGAATATTTTAGTCTTTATGTGTTGGTGTTGGATGGGAGTTGTGTTGATGTATGCTTTTTATACTGTACAAAGTCAAAAAAATTGAGATTTAAATATGGTTGCGTGCCATATTAAATGATACCATGTCCTAATGAGATGGTAAAAATGTTTTTGGTTGAAAAGTTTAGGGTTGATGTTCTTAGTCAATTTTGTACTGATGTTCTTAGTTGATTTGGTACTGATGTTGAGTAGTTTCTTTGAGGTTAAGGTATTTAAAATTTGTACAAAATAAAAGAACATTAAAGGGGTGAGTTTTTAGAATCTTTAGGGCCGTCGTTTTAACCCGATATCTTAACAAGGGTACTGTTCTTGCTAATGTACATTTTTCATAAGCCTCATGTCAACTAGCTTTTGACTGATTCCCCATTTATTAATGAATTGGCCCCAAAAAATGTAATGAAATGTTATTAAAATGGGGAAATGCAAAAAATACACAAATTTTGAGGGCCAAACTGAAATTTACTTAATTTTACAAAATTGGGGAAATTAATTATTTCAAATTTCAAAACATAAAAATATGGTTTAACGTAGCAACATAATTATTCCCAAAATTCTCCCCATTATTCCCCAATTTCAATTATAAAGATTCTCAAAATTGGAAGAATCAATTCCAATAGGAAATGCCCAGACTTGGATGTAATTGGTGCAAAGGAAGACGATTTTGGGCTTAATTTGAATTGATTCAGTTATTGAAGGCTAATTGAATTGTATGTGATCAATAAGAATAATTAAGATAGCAATTAGAGAAGATTCACAAGTTTCGAGAGTTAAATCAAACATTTGGAAAGTTTGGGACTTAATTGTAAACTTTTGTATACGGATCGAATTCAGATGATTGTCGATGATGAGGATCAAAGTAGAAAGATTGAAAGATGAAAGACCTGTGGTGCAAATAAGAGGGGACTTGAGCTAAATCAAAGAAGAAATTCAGGGACCAAATTAAACGAGAATTAAAGACATGCCTTGCTATTGTAAGGGTCATACTGTCGATCGTAAGCATGGGAAATTGACCACCAGTATGTGAAAAAGGCAAACCATGCAACTGCAAATACGTTATTCCATGCGATTGCGTGATATTATAAGGTAGTCCATATTTTCTTTTTCTATTTTAATTCAACTTCTACAATAAATACAATTGGGGCAAGAATTTTGACCTAATTTTAGGACTATAAATACACACTTTCATCTATTATTCTAAAGGAGAAGCTTTTGATATATGTGTCAATTCATACAATTGCTTGAAGTTTGAAGAAGAAGATATTCAAGAAGGAACCATTGAAGAGATTGAAAAATTCAAGATTATCTTCCATCTTCTTTCTACACATTAATTTCAGGGTGATGTACTATCAACTCAATTTGTATTTATGTAATAACATGATCTTTGGCTAATTGTATAGATGCTAAGATAACGATGAACCCTGTATTTTGATGTTTTAATATTAATTTTCAGATTTTAATTTTAATATTTATTTGGCTTGATTGGTTGTTGCTTTTCATTTACTTTCATTAGTTGATAACTTTTCGTGATTTCTATTTCATTCGAGAGAAGTACTAGAAATTAAAACACGTAGTACCAATCGTCGTTAAGTCGGATATGTGATAGAATATACATATATGCTTTGTATGATCTCATTGAATGTTCTTTTGATTTATTGCATCTTCATATATTTGCATCATTTATAAAGATATAGTAGGGTCATACATGAGTATGTGTTCAATATCATTCGAGAGAGATTATAAATAAAAAAGGAATATTGATCGTCAAATCAAAGTAAGTGTTGTCAAATAATGAAATTGATTATAAGAAGAAGGAATTTAGGGTGATTCAATTTGTTTCGGTTAAATTTAGCCTTAAATAGAATCCAATCAAATTGCCTAGTCTATGAGGGAGTGATACTTGGACTCACATTCAAATTACTACTTGTCATGATACCGTATGCCTACGATCGGATGAACAAGTTTTTCTCATTTCTTGCTGTATAGTTGATTTATTCCCATTTAACCCACATATTGAATTTATACATGAAAAAGCCATTTAACTAGTCGTGATTGATGAGGACGATCAAAAAGTTGGGGAATTTATGATTACACCAATGGTGAAAAGTTAGTCAAGCATTGCATACCTCCATGCGGGGTATCTGAACTTTCAACTCTGACCAATTTATGGGAAGTCCAATGAAAGACCATATCAGCAGGGACGGATGTATGGGGATTGGGCCGGGTCGTAGCCCGATCCAATCCCCAGTCCACTTTAATTTTTTTGTGTGAAAATTTTTGTTTTAACATATACAAAAAAATTATGCGTAATTTTTTTTATATAATAGTCCGACTTGTAGTCCGATCCTGAGTCTGTTCCTACACATCAACATATTTCTCGCTTCCTGGAGCTCTGTAGTTTCTTCACCTACTTGGATATCACTAATGAGGCCATCCAGATGAGACCATTTTTATATACATTGTTAGATGGAGCAAGAAAATGGTTAAAATCACACCCATAGATAGTATCACTAAATGGAATGTCCCGATTCAAAAATTCAACTCCAAGTAATTTCCACCAGTTAAATTTGCTCAACTAGAGCACAATATATCCATGTTCAGAGGGCTTGACTCTCATGAAACGTGGGGGAGGTTCAAGGAGATGTTGGGAAAGTGCCCTAATCATGACACCAAACAGGAACTTTGGGTCCAATATTTCTATGCAAATTACTTCTAGCCATACGATCTACAGTCAATTCAACATCTAACAGGTCGATTAAAATAAAAAATGTCTGAGAGACATGCTTTAATTGAAGGAATGGTCAAAACGAGTGTTATGTGGAAATTCCAAGGGGAACATCAATGTTGACATCGTTCCAGTATTATCTACGCAAATGGAAGCTACGACAAAGAAAATGGATAACCTTACTCAGACCGTCAGCATGGTACACAATACTAGTCCAATTTGTGAAGTTGTGGAGACGAACCATCGAACTTCAGATTGTCCATTGATCGCCACTTTCATATAATTCTGAGGGGATAAGTTATGCACAAAACATTCAATGCTAGCAGAAAATCCTTACTCCAACAACTACAACCTTACTCCAATAACTAAAACCTAGTTCTGTCAATGGAATGTAAGGAAAGCTACCATATTTGATAGATTACTATTAATGAATAATTTTAATTGATAGCTACCATATTTAGTTGTGATTTTGGTTCTATATAATGAGTGAATGTCTCACATTGAGGGCATCGAATCTTATTGAGTATCATTGAGTATATTTGACATGATATCAAAGTCTGTTTCTTAAAATTTTCTCTCGTTTTCTTGGTTGGGTTTTCTCACGACGGTAGGAGCAAAAGCATCTCCCGTCACTACATCGATTAGCGACGAGCCCAAAAAAAGTATTGTCTAATTTCCTCGAGTTAAAAGATTGAGGTGATCCCATTGTAAGATCTTTCAATTGTTAAGATGGAGAATGTTGATGGTGAAGATGGAGAAAATATATCCCTAGAAATACATCAAAATGCCCATGTGACTTAACCCACAAAATCCACGAGAACTCTTAAACCTCTACAAATATACTTTCGGTGTTGCATTGTATACTATCGATTGATAGAGGTGACCCAAAAAGTTATAGTGAAGCAGTGTAGGTTGATGAATCGATGGGATGAGCTAGACTCATTATTGTCTAATAAGACATGAAAATCGACAAAGTTATCAAAATGAAATAAGACTTTGCAAAATAAATGGATTTACCGATTAAAAGAAAAATATATTGGCAGCAAGTGATATAAAGTAAGGCTGGTTGTAAAGGAATTTCAACAGAAAAAGTAGGCATTGACTAAACTGGGATTTTCCCTCATATGGTGAAATAAACCACAATTAGAGCAGCAATTAACTAGTGGTAACAGATGACTAGCACCTAGTGAAGTTGAATACAAAGACAGCCTTTCTTCATGGATACAAAGAGGTCCTTCCAAGTACCAAAGGGGCGGAGACAAGAGGTCCAAGGGACCCGAATATCCCAAGTTCTCCAATTTTTTTATATTTTTTATATATGAAACCAAATGCAAATAAACATAAGAACTTCAGCAAATTACATCGAGGGGTTGTAGGACAAAGTTTTTGATAAAAAGTTGTTAAAATGCGCAGTTAAAATTGAAATTTGGTCAAATTTCCCCTGTTTGGTACATATTATTTTTTTCATTCTCATTCTTCTACTCATTTTCAACCACACATTTTTCAATAAAATAATATTTTACATCACATCAATAACTTTTCCTTCATTTTCAACCACACATTATCCATCAATCTACTATTATTTGCTCTGATACCATATTGAGAAATTAAAGAATAGATTCAATACGAAAACATATTGAAGGAACTTGAAAAGACGAACATTTTATTAATCATCAAGCTCAAGTAATAATGTGATTACATTGCTCTATTTATAGAGTAAATTTCTAAAAAACTAACTACATAACAAATAGAAGAAGGATCTAGAATAAACATCTAATATTGAAGGATCTAGAATAAGCATCTAATATTGGAATATTCCAACACTCCCCCCTCAAGATGGAACATCTTGAATTGTAGAGAAAAGAGCGGAAATGCAAGAGAAGCCATTGGATAAATTCTGAATTGAGGAACTCGTCAAATGCTGCCTCTGATGGACCGTAGCACAAAGTAATTTCCATGGGCGCAATTTAAAGCTTTGCATCCATAACCGATTCTTCAGTAACAACACAGTTTTTTTATTGCTTCACTCAAGAAATTTCAGCTCGTAGAAGATATCTGTGAACGTGGAAAATTGGAATCTGAAACTAATGGCTCAGTAGATGTAGAAGACAGTGATGCAACTTCAATAAAAAAAAACCAACAGGTGTCGGACTCTGGATCTTGCATCATGCTTTGTTGATGGATCCAGTGAAGATCTAGTCAAGCTAATCTATTCTGTTATTAGACGTGTTTTACAGGTAATTGGTGAGGTTGGCCATGTTGAAGCATATCAAACTCTGAGCAGAATATCAGAGAAAAACAATAACATAATTCAGCCAGAATAAGTGAGCATCCATGGCTCCAAAATCAGGCATTTGCTGAAGACAAACATCATCAACATTGATGAGTAAAAAAGAAAACTGAAAATGCTAAATAAACTCCAGCAATATAAAACTGGATGGATTATGACGACATGGCAAACTCCAATAGCCATTGAGCTGCTGTAATAAAAAGGAACTGGAAGCCATTGGCAGATTTCTTTATTCCAGAGTTGAGAAGGTGGAAGAAAGTGACAGAGTTGCAGACGGAAGGAGCATTTCGCTCTGATACCAT
>CAIGRO010058342.1:0-11611 GCA_903798355.1 Fraxinus baroniana
TCGACTTGTAGGTTTGTTTCATTTTAGTCATTAAACTTTAATTTATTTCAATTTGACCATTCTATAGACTATAGGTAACCATGACAAAATTAGAAACGTGATCAACACAATTTGTTACCCTACTTATATTCTTGATAACATGAATTTTTAAGTGATAAAAGATAAAAATGTCACAATTTTCTTTATAAAAGAGTCTTCTATAGTGACGAATGGAATGTATATAAATATTGGTCCGANTAACCATGACAAAATTAGAAACGTGATCAACACAATTTGTTACCCTACTTATATTCTTGATAACATGAATTTTTAAGTGATAAAAGATAAAAATGTCACAATTTTCTTTATAAAAGAGTCTTCTATAGTGACGAATGGAATGTATATAAATATTGGTCCGAGTTGAAAATGTTGTCCTAAAGTCATATTAAACTCCCTTTGGGTAAGTACTAACGACTCAATATGACTCCAAGAAAATCCTCTTACGCTCATAATGATTTCTCAACCTACATGCATGATCATAGAGAAAATATTAAATCAGCATTCTTCTTGTTGCCAAAATATGAGTATTATATATAAGGGTCCGTTTGATTGACAAAGGTGGAAACACTTTCCAATTCCATGTAAGTTGGAAAATGAAAATCCAAATACCCCATATGAATCCATTTTCTATGAAATTGACCAAAAAAAAAAAAGGTTTAAAGTTGTTGTACTTTAGAATTCAAATTCAATTTTCACTTTCGTATCAAAAAACCAAAATAAAAATTGAACTTCTCGAATGTGACATTTTCTATGGAATTTAAATGAATCAACGGACCCTAAATGTATATATACAAATGTATCTACCCTGATATGAATGTGCATGGATTCCAATCTCATCAATAAGTTAACTGGCTAGAATCAATTCTTTATTTTACATCAATTCAACTCAATACAGTTTAAGCTCATGGCTAATACCACGATAAATTGCCAAAAAAACAGAGACAATGCTCATCAGGTAGAAATGACAGCCATTAAGTAGCTTATTGGATAATGAACAAGAACGATTAGCCTTAGTTCTCATCGGTGTTTTATAAGCCGTTTTTTCTTTACAAAAGATTACAAAAATGGAAACCACTTGTTTGCACCTTGCATGTACGTGTATTTATTCACAGAAAATCAGGCTCCATTGTGTCTTCTTTTTCCAGGGTCATGATTTTGTGATGCCAATCTTGAGATCAAGTCCAATGTCCATTCCATTGTAGGCAATGGGTGCATACATCCAAAGATCATCAGAGCTCAAAAGCTGCAGATGCAGAAAATGTAAAGCCAGCATAAGGATTCCAAGTCCTTTATTTTTCCAATTTAAATTTGAATAAACCAATGAACCTTGACTCATCGAAATCAGATGAGAAAGAATAATGTAATTTTAAAAATTCAATGAAAGAGGATATTTGTTACCTTGATCTGAAGTTGCAAAAACTTCACATATTGAACAGCTTCTTCAAGCATTGTGCTGATATCAACCTGTCAAAATAAAGGACATTGTTGCTTTAGATGAGCAATGAAACAAATGCATGTAGTTAGCCTTAAATTTATGGGGGAGGGCTTAGCTTCTTGTACTAAAGGAGGTCGATATTGTTGTATGATGTATCATTCAACTATGCTCACCTTAGTTCCGTTAGGGACGAGGTTTTGTAAGATTCTCAATCTCTCATTTATTCTTTCTCTTCGTTTCTACAAGATAGGGGGGAAAAAAAAGAATGATCATTGATTAAATATATATTGGTTGATTATATATTTACGTAATATGAAACAAAATAACGACTCCCGAATTTTTTATTTCCGCTGAAAGATCATTTCCTTTACGTGGGAGAGATCATTCTTCAAGAAATAGTTAATCACCGAGAGCAATAAATTAGTAGTTACCCTGGCATAGAGGCTCTGCGGGTCAGTTGCCGATCCCCTACTAGCTCGTGTCTTTCCACTTCCCTTTGAGTTTGAGCTCGAAGCCACTCCTCCATTCAACTCGTGTGAAGCTTTAGATTCGTCCTCTGAGCAGCAGCTGCTCGAGCTATGCCTGTGTAGCACAGCATTATTATTGCTATCTTCGTCATTGTCAAGGTTCGAAACCCTCTTCTTCTTCATGCTTCTATTGATCTTTTGGACCTGCATTTTGAGAATGACGATTGAAACAACGTGGTAAATTCCTCTATATCAAATTGGCAAACACTTAATGAATAAATGGTACGTTTATTATACAGTACTACATATGATGGACATTACTCTAAATAAATCTTTTAACTTTTTTTTTAATAATAATATCTAATTCACATAACAAAACCAGAAGTGTAATATAAAGAAGCTAAATGGTATATACTTACTTCTCCGGGGATCCGTGGTCTTTTCTTGGACGTCTCCAAAGAGCTATTGACTTTATCCTCCTCGGACAGTTGTGATGTTGGCATTCCATGCTCCCTCCCAAGCTGCAAACTCTTCCCTTGGAAAATAGTTTCTGGCAGGTTTTCATTCGACTCTATACTGTCATTGCTGACGTCCTGGTTCAGGAAGTCATCCCCATTCATTGCATCGTTCATGAGTGCTTGAACTCGGTATCTATCATCTTTACCCTCTATCGTACAATAATCGATTGTCATCAATTTATTATTAGTCGTGAAAACTTGATCAGAGTCACCGCGGTAGTAGCCTTCAGGACACGAAGAGGGAAAAAGAATGCGACTGCCTCCACTGTAACTATTCTGTTGGAAAACGGAGTACATACTAGTATTATTAGATTCACCTGATGAGTTCATTGTACTTTCATCAATCCCAGAAACTTTCACGGTCGATTCATGAGAAGGGCAAAAACTGGAGGAAATTGTGAAGTTAGAACCGGTAGGTAACTCCTTTGGGAGTGAGTAGTTATTCAGCAATTGTGCCATGAAATCAGCCTCTTCTGAGTACATTCCGTAAAAGGAGCCCCATTCCACTTCAGAAATTGCTCCCACAGGTTCCATTCTTTTTCTGCAGCAAATTAGAAGCACGAGGAAAGAATTTTTGGGTTTTCTTGCTCTATGCTTGGCAAATGTAATGGAATGTAGAGACATATTTATACGTAGACATCCATGTCAAAAAATTGTAAAACCATATTAACAATGCTAATTAACACGTATAAAGTAGCCCCATCCCGCATTAAAATAATATGGGATGGGATCGATACAACTCAGAGAAGATTAATTTAAGCAATTATGGTCATAATTGCAACCTGTCTGAACCTTATAAATACATTTTAAAGATTGAACAGAAGTCATTATCAATATCATCTCAATTTTCATCATATAAATTCCAATCATTTAAGCAAACCGCAAGAGATTAACTGTCATAAGTTAGTATCAGATATTAAGAATTTAATCAGGAAACTGGTCTTGAGGTTTGAAGATAGAGAGTCACACCTGGCATTCTAGACGTGGGGGGTCCTTTTCAATGTACTTTATTATTATGAATAAGAAGAAAGAGTTATCCCAACAAACATAATCTTTTCCAGCTTGGATCCTGTCTCCATCTTCAAACCCAATAATGTCTGAAGAGCCATTGCATTAGTATTAGGCCAATAACATATTCATTACAGTTAATTGTTATAAACTGATATTACACTATTAAGGATAGGAATAATGATTTTCGCTTCACCTGATTTTGTGTAGAGTGATTAATGATATGGATTAAGTCCTAATTCCGTGTTCAAGAGAAATAACAATAAAAACAGCAATCAGAAATGAGCAAAGCACTCACAGATTTGTGCTAATTCCCCCTCAATGAGTGAATTGTCCACTCGACAGGTTCTCACTGTAATGGCCTAATGGAGAAGAAGATACGAGTTTTTCCTCATGCCTCTCTTGCACGCACAAAATGGAATACAATCTTTTATATATGTAGAAATATTACGATGGCTTGTTAAATATATGCAACACTCAATCTACTCCGAACTCAAATACGCCAAACACAGTTTGCCTCAAGAATAAGTTTTCAGTATAATTAGGATCTACAGAGTCTAACAATTCATACTCAATATTTCATTGATGATTCACAACATCATAAAATTAAGTGATTTAGTACATGGAGTTTTTGGATCATTTTTCCATCATATCAAGGAGATCAAAAACTTGTAAAAGGTAAATGAGAAAAAGTTACACCCTTGAGATGGAAATTAATCACTGAACTAGAGATGCTATGTTAATTAGTGTATAATAGTACATTTAGTGGAGAAAGATTAAGTGGTAGGTCAATTGGAAATAAGTTTACCAAATCAAATTTTAAAACAATGTTAACTGTGCAAATGGCATCACAAAAGATATCTATAGCCAACAGCCATCAATTGTTAAATGCTAATTTTCTTGACCAAAGGTTATAAAAATGCGCACGATCGAATTACATGCATATTATGTATGTCATTATTCACTAATGAATTGGTTCTGCAGAATACAACAGTTAAGCATATTAAATTATGAAGAACTCTCCTTTAATCCTTAGAAAATATGGGATCATGCCCAAGACAGTATAACCTACTTGCCAATATATGATATTTAACCTTAAAAGTAAAATCTGAATAATTCTGTGTCTATATGCGACCCATGAACTTAACAAAGCTTCATCTTACCCATGAAGGGTTAAATACATTGTTGGTAACAAAATTTAATCTGTATTATATTTGGGGTACTCCATCCATAATCCTTAGTTTGAGTAACGAATAAAGATGAGGTGATAGAAAGTTACTTCTTGACTAGGTTAACAACTATATTATCGTGTCAACTTTTCTAGTCTAATTAATTAATGTAAATGGAAATGTAACAAACTTTGCAGCAGATAAAACCAAAATGACAGCCAAATCACCTTTTCCAATTGTCAAACTAAATGACACGAAATGGATAAGTAATCTAAACTATAACAAACTTTGCAACTCGTCGAACCCGAAACAATCCGAAAAAAGGCACTATTCTAAGCTAGTCAAATTACATCTCCCAGTTATCAAGTCTCAGAATGGGATATTTACACAATGAATTAGCATGGCCAAAACTTTTAGTTCTTTAATTAAAAAATTCACCTCTCCTTTTGGATTCAAGAAAATACAGTAAGTTTATCTCTTTATCAAGACTTAAGTTTCTCGAAAAATACAGTTTAATTATTGAACACTTCAAGAATCAAGATTCGAAATCTGACTAAAAAAATGAGATACAAAGATCTGATTGCCACAAACATGACTTTAAATTACACGAAAGGAAAGGAAAAGCTTTGGTGGGTGGAATGTGGGATAAACAAGATGTGAAAAACTGGAATAATATTGATACAGAACCCTTTCATGCATACGAATATGCACAGAAAAATGAATAGACAGATACTTGAACACTGTCGATATGTCCACCCCAAGATTCCGGCGATGTTTGCTCTTCAAACACGCGTCGAATCAGGACCAACCCCTCAAATTAATTCTCCGATTTCTTACATTAATATTCTATACATTCTTGATTTTTGAGCCGGCCAATGCACGATCTTTGTTAGTTAACTGAACAAGGAGATATATAAAACATACATAATTCATTTACAAACACCACATTTTCATTTTTTAACAAATCATAGGTTTTGGTGAAGAAAAAAACCCTATGAAAATCAGATCAGATTTTTGTCTGCTTGGAGTGCGGAATATTATAGGAAGGCCTGCACGTTTGGGATGTCGGTATTCCAATCAATTATCAATTTCTTTTTTACTAGTTTGAATAGCATTATTAACTCTATCTACCAAAAAAACAAAAAAAAAAAAAATGATATTTTAGTTTTTAATGAAAATATTAGTAGTTTAGGTACAAATGGGAACCCTTTAAAAAATTATAGAGGCCAAATAGGCAATTTTTAACATATATTTTCTTGAACTATATGGTTTTCTTTTTGATACACCATTTTTCAAATTTTTACAGCACTTGTTAGTTTTTCAATCAAGTGTGCCACTTGTTTTATTATAAAATTAGAGGTTTCAAATATTCTATTTTATTTATTTATTTATTACATAAATGAAAAGAAAAAATCAAGGGTATAGCATTGTTACCAATCAAAATTACCATTATTCCACTGGCGGACCCAGGGGGTCTCCACCCCCCCACCACCCTAACTTTGGAGAATTTTTTATTTTTTTTTATAATGTTTGGTATCCGATTGAAATCTAAATTTTAATTTAAATTAAAGTTAACAATTAAATTTAATAACGTATTTCATGGAATTCATAACTATTTAATTTTTATCAAAATTTACTAAAAAATTAATTTTAATCTCCACCGAATAGGGACAAAATCGAAATAAATTTGACTTTTGATAACACGCTAATTTTAAAAATTATCCGACGATCGTACGTTAATCAAATTCAAAACTTGCTTCTATCATTAATAACATATTTCATGGAATCCATAATTATTTTAACTTTTCTTAAAATTTACTAAAAAGTTGATTTTAATTTCCACCAAATAGGGGCAAAATCACAATAAATTTGAATTTCGATAACATGCTAATTTTAAAAATTATCCGACGATCGTACGTTAATCAAATTCACAAATTGCTTCTATCATCTAAAAGCTTATTTCGAGAACTACATTATGTTCATATCGAATAGTCCAAAAAGATATCGAAAATAGTTTAAAATACATTAAACGTGAATCTTAAAGAAAGACATCTAACTCGTATTGAAAAAAAAAAAATCAATTATTTAATTCACAGTTATTATTTTTACGATACAAATTTCTCAATATAATTTTTATCATTTTATTAAGAAATTTTATATGGAATATGAAATAAAAAAATTTCAAAATTTTCGGATGCAAAATTACATGGGATTTGATTTGATTTTATTTTTTACGTAAATTTTTTTATTGTAAAATTTCTCCTAACTTCTTTGCAATTTCGATTGTGTCCACATAGGTTTAAGGTACAGCGTTCGCCCCTACATTATTCCATATTCATGTGGACGGATTCATTTTTGGGAGTTCTGTATTAAGAGATATTTGTAAAATTCAGGATCTTTAAATATTTCTTCGTTTTCTTCGATGTTTCCTTTAATTTAAAAATGAATAGAATGGAAAATAAAAGTCATATTAACCAATTTAAAATATATTCATAACCAGACATGTTACATTTTTTCGAAAAAATTGTAGCTCTCGCTATCTCAAACTTTCTGTCACACAGTCTACCAACTTCTATTTTGCCTAAAATACTTTTTAAAACATTTTTTTAAAATTTTCATTATTATTAATAATGATAGCGACACAACGTGTACACGGAGTAGGGTGAGAGTGATCAATTAATAATTAGGAGACTTAGCACGAGTCGCCGCATTAGATCCTTCAATAAAAATAAAAAAATACAGCACGACGTAAAGGTATAAATTATTTAAAGCTAATTATAGTGATTAGATAAATTAATTAGGTCTTAATTAAACCTTCATATGGAATGAATAGACTCAGTATTATCTAAGTGTTCATATGGACATTCAAAAGAAAAAAATAATAATAATCATGTTAATATGTGAAACCCTTTTCCAGTTCCGTATTTCTTAACTAAAAGGGTGTTTGGTGGGGATTAAAATTAGATTTTTAGTAGATTATGATAAAAGTTTTTGAAATGTGTGGTTGAAAAGTTGTGAGACCCATAAAAGATGTGGTTAATATTAATTGTTTGATTTTGACTTGGATTAAAATCAAATTTTAATTCGAACAAAACAAGGGCTAAATATATTGCTTATATTACTCCTTTTAATAAGGGTGTTTTTTAAGATAGATATTCAAGTCTTAAAAAATATATTAAGTCATCTTATTCATTTTTCATGTACCAAAATGTAACGTAAAATATTGATCATTAGTCAATTCACTCCCCTCGCGAAACACAAAGCTTGATATAGAATTAATATTGGTAGCTTTTCAAGATTTAATTAAGGAGCCAAAGGCCAGGTTTTGTTTTAAAATTTTCAATGCCTCGCAGCATGAAACACGATAATCCTTTTCAACTAACTCCATATGCTAATATAGACTGCAAAATGATATTTGTTAAGAATTTACCCAAATTCTCGAAGAATTCTAATTAAAGTGTACGTTAAGAAGAATTCAATTTGGAATGCTATTGTAGTCCTATGCCAAGTTAAAATTCTATTTTGAAAACTCATTGTCAGTTGGAAATTAGTATTAGATTTGAAGAATAATTTGGGATGGAGAAAACAATTTGGAAAAAAATCTAGGACAAAACACCCGGCGCCGTGGCACCCACCTCGCCTATTTTTGGGTTTTTCGGATTTTTCTCTCCTACTTCGTTTTGGACTTATTTTTTGACATCTTATTTCATCAACAACTCTACTAAAAGGGTTTGAACGTTCCCTACATGTTTCCTATAAATATTAGGCTCTTATATACAATTTTATAAGTGTGAGAAAATAGATTATTAGAATTATAAGATCCATTATAATTTTCTATTTTCTCCATTATTTTTGAATCAATAAAATCTCTTAATTTCCCTGCCATATTCTCGTCTTTATTATTCTTTGCTTGATCATATATTTTATTATTATTTGTCATATAATTTTAACATCTCAATCTGGTGGTTTGTTTCACAACAATATTGTTTTTTGCCCCTTAATTGTACTATTTCTTGACCCCTTATTAGCGTAAAGGTTGTCTTTGATAATTAGAATTAGACTTCCTAAACAATTAAGTACAAAATTGTAGAATAAAATTGTAGAAGATAAACTATGTAAATAATATAAGGATGAATTAAGATGTATAATATTTTTTTAATTTTTATTCAAAAATATGTTATTTATGCTATCTTTTTTAAGCTAATAGGCCGATGACATTATACGAAGTGAGGATGTGAGTTTATGTAGCATTACTCTAAATGAAAACTTATAAATATTATTCACCTTAATTCACTCTAATATTACTTATCGAGTACTATCTTCTCTAATTTTATGCATAATTTCTTATACGACCTAATCTCATGTGCTAACTTACCCAAATAGTAAAGTATGGGAGTCTCATTGCTTGGAGATAAAGCATAGTTTGCTAAGGTTATAAAGTTTATTTATAATTAGTAAATAAGTAAATTTCAAAAAGAGTGAAAAATGTAATTTTGATTTTGTTCTAATTTTTCTTATAAATAGAAAGTCATCATACAATATTGTATCATCATAAAAAAGAGAGAAATATTTAAGAAAATAGGGAGTGCATGTTATCCTGTAAGCCTTTTATTTTTTTATTTTTATTTTTATTTTTTTTATATCATGGCAAAATACTGCGACAACGAATGAGAATATAGTTTCACATTGAGTTAAACTTGTATAAATCTTTCATGTTATTTCCTTACTTCGATTTTGTATTTTTGGTGGTATCGAATTGGTTTCTAATTCTTAACAAATAATGTAGTTAGAAGTGCGAACGGAAAAGAACATGATTAAAACATGTTGATTCTTTAAGAATAGTAAGAATTGATTATTAACGCTTGTTGATTCAACTTAAAATTGAAAAGTGATTACAATTACAATCTCATTGAGTTGCAATTGATAGTCGATCCTCAACAAAAAACTTGTTGATTCAAAATTTAATATCGAAATTGGACCAAAAAAATATTTAGAAGAGCTCTTCAAATCCGCTATTTTTTTTAATAAATTACTAATAAAACAACAAACATAGAATAAAAGTTTTAAAATACTAAAATAATAAAACACTGTTATTACAAAAGACCTAATTGACTCTAACTAAAATAACAATTAATTAAGTACATAAAATAAAAATAAACAAAAGTATTAAATTAATTAAAACTGGCACATTCAATCCCATTGTATCAATTCTCAGTCCCCCCTTTTTAAAAGCTGTGAATCAAAACGACAACTTTCTAGGTTCTCCATTTGAAGGACCCTTTTTCGCTCTCCTCATTCGAATTTCCTACATTCTCCCTCCTGGTTTGTGTTCTATTCTCATTGTGCCATTTTGGTGCTCAAATTTCACGGCCCTACAGAAATGGAAACCACTAGTTTATACCATATATGTGTATTTAACACAGAAAATCAGGCTCCATTATGCCTCCATATTCCAGAATCATGATTTTGGAGTGCCAATCTTGAGGTCAAGACCAATGTCCATTCCATTATAGGCAATGGGTGCATACATCCATAGATCATCAGAGCTCAAAAGCTGCAGATGCAAAAAATGTAAAGCCAGCATTAGGATTCCAAGTCCTTTATTTTTCCAACTTTAATTTGAATGAACCTTGATCGTCTTAGTCAGGCGAGAAAGAAAATATGCTATGAAAGAGGATTTTTGTTACCTTGATCTGAAGTTGCAAAAATTTCACATACTGGACAGCTCCTTCAAGCATTGTGCTTATATCAACCTATTAAAATAAAGACATTGTTGCTTTAGATATTTGAGTATATCTAGCAATGAACAACATAGAGCAATAAAAACAGAAGTACAAGTCAGCCCTAAATTTACGGGGAATTTTATGATGTTTCATTTAACTGTAGATGCTTACCTTAGTTCCATTTGGGACGAGGTTCTGCAAGATTCTCAACCTCTCGTTAATTCTTTCTCTTCTTTTCTGCAAGATAGGAAAAAGAAAATGATCATCGGTATCTATAAGATCATTTCCTTCAAGTGGGAGAGATCAATCTTCGAGAAATAGTGAATCGCCAAGAGTAAGAAAGTAATTACCCTAGCATAGAGGCTCTGAGGATCAGTTACCGATCCCCTACTGTCTCGTGTCTTCCCACTTCCCTTTGAGTTTGAGCTCGAAGCCACTTCATTCAACTCGTGTGAAGCAATAGATTCATCCTCTGAGCAGCACCTGCTCGAACTTTGCCTGTGTGGCACAACATTATTGTTAACTTCATCATCGTCAAGGTTCAAAACCCTCTTCTTCTTAATGATTCTCCTGTTCTTTTGGACCTGCATTTTGAGAACGACAGTTGAAACAAAGTGGTAAGTCCTCTGTATCAAATTGCCAAACACTTAATGAATAAAGGATATGTTTAGCCACTCTGGTATCGATTTTATCTTTCGATTTTCATCAGATTTTGATAGAAACCAGAGTGCATATTAAATTTTTTATTCCATTATTTCTGTATGACTCCCAATGCAAAGTCAAAAAGGTGGTTGAATTCTTGAAATTCAAGTAAATTGTCCTTACTATCCTCTGAATCAGTAAAAAAAAAAAAAAGTGGTTGAATCAATTGTAAGATAAAATAGGCATTGAGAGTAAAATTTAATAAGTGATTTGACTATGATACGCTTGACGTTGCATTAAAAAATTAAAAGGAGACCAACGGCACAATGAAAAATTCGGTTTTTTTGGGGTAAAATAGCACTCCCAAACAGGAGCTTAATATACACTCCCGGACATGACTAATTGATATAAAAAATGTTTAATATCTAATTTGCCTTACTAAACATGTCAAAAATGTAATATAAAGAAGCTCTATGATGCACCGACACGGACACGTGTGTTCGATACGATAAGTGTCGGATACGCCGACATGCAATTTTTGAAAAAAGTACAAACATGACACATTGATTAAATTCTTAAAAATTCTTCATTATATAGTATAAATTTAGTT
>CAIGRO010058366.1:0-11773 GCA_903798355.1 Fraxinus baroniana
TTTTTTTTCAACCTCTTATAAACATTGTCATCCAAAATGATCAAAATTAAAAATCTCCCGCCGTAAGGGGCGGAACCAAGGGGCAAGGAGGCTGGAGTCCCAATTTGTTCACAGTTACAATGCCACAGGCTAAGGTTTTTTATGAAACCGTGTGACTGTGGCCCCTTGTTGTGCGGTATGAAACCATGTGACTGTGGCCCCTTGAAAGGATCCAAATTCTCACAAAATCCAGGATTTTTGCAATTTTGATATTTGTGGCTAAATTTCATTATCCCGAGCTGTAAACTAGAAGTTTTCAGTTTCTCCTTATCCCTTAGAGGCGGACAACCCAATTTTGTCACGACAACCTTATTCTAGTAACACCAAATGCTGTTAATTGATAGAGGGGAACAATACATATTTAAAGTGTCAACATACGATTTTAAAATTATTTTAAAATTTCAAAAATCAAGTCATAATTATATTTATTAATTAAGTTTATATTTAAAAATATTTTTTTAACTAAATATATTAAGGTCATAATATTACACAGTTACATACAAGTCACAGTCACAAATCATAAATTTTATAGGTTACAACTTCTTTATCTATCACAAATTATCAAATTAATTGGTCATGTAAAATTTTCCAATCACAAATCACAATTTTTAGATGTCACAACTTATTACACAGTAACAAATTATCAAATTAATTGATCATAACTTAACAAATTGTGAATTATTATTACAAATTTAGTTGAAAACTCATATTTTTTAGGTTAAGTTATTATTGGTCACAAATTATTTATCTTACTGATCACATATTATTTATTGATAACAAATTAATCAATTTATTGATCACAACAAAATAATTGATCAAAAACCCACCCCACCCCAAATCTAACCCACCAACCTCAATCCACCATTGGCAACCAACTGAACGCCGTTCCATCTCACCACCATTGTTGACACTATCATCATCACCACGATCACCGCCCGCACCGGCTCACCAACACCAACATCATTGCCAGAAGCACTACCACAATTTGCAAATCACCAACAAAAATCACCCCAAACTCCGACTAAGCGAATTGGAAGAGGAAGAAAACTAAGGTGGTCTTCCATGTGTGTGGGAGAGGAGAGAGAGAGAAGAGAGAAGATAGGGAGAGAGGGGGGTAGAGTGAGAGAGTGAGTGGGTGAGTGAGTGGGGAAAATAATTAGGGTCAAAGGTGATATTTGGCGGGTGGGGTTAATTTGATTTTATAATAATTTTAATATTTAATTTTAATTTTATGATAATATTTAAAATTTGAATTGTCACCTGGTTTTTGAATAAAAAACTTTTAAACTTTATTTTTGAATTGGAAAGTTAAAATCTATGTGGGATTCATTTTGGCCTAATTAAGATCAAACCCATTGATTAAATGATCCAAATACAAGATAGTTGACAAATAACACTAAGTGCATGTTTGACAAAATTTAATTTTAATTTTTTTTCAAGTTGATCAAATATAACTTTTATCCGCACATTTCAATTCGATCCCCAACTTATATATATATATATAGCTCCACCAGGCATGCACTAAACGGGTACATATAAGTTTGATTTTTGTAATATTATTCAGTTGAAGAACCAATTATGTGGATTAAGTTGAAAGGATGAGTTTGAAAACTCCGAATGGGGTTAGTTGATAACTTTTTTGTTGGTCCTATTTCTACGCCCTACGTTCATCTGAATCTTGGTTAAGACACTCGACAAGGGTTGAGAAAATAAAAGGTAGAAAAATAATTTTTCCCTCGAGATGAAAATCTCATCTGGCGTAGAGTTTCTCAAGGAGACAAGATTCTTATACAACCATAAAAATGATTCTTGATAAAAGAAAATGTTGAGACGTATTGAAAAGAAAAGCTTTTGACATCAATATATACAAACACCTTTATTCTTTTCCTTTTTTGTCCCTTTAAAATGAATACCCCCAATTAGTTTGTATTACACCAATAATTATCCCAAGTGTTCATTGTTGGATATGTTAAGTGCACCCACAAATTCTGTACCTCTCTAGAAAAAGAGAAGGAAATTTGGCATAATCTTTGAATCACATCAAAAGGTTATTATAGGGTGAAAATTGTGTTGTGTTTGTTGGAACAATAATATGAGGAAATAGGAATCATTTGACATTTCATGATGGATCACTATTAGGAATATATGTTGTGGGATAAATAGTTAGTGGCACTCACATTGGATGGAAAAAGGCATTTCAACTGTGAAAAGTCCTTATTCCATAATGAATCTAGTAAAGTTGATCTCTCTCAAGATGAAAAAGAAGAAAAGTAATTTGGATAGCATTCACATTCACACATAATTTATAAATGAAAATTTTATTTACGGTAATTCTATTTTCATTTAGTGCAATTCGGGTAATTATATTTCAATTTTAGTCAATTGAGAAGTTACACTTCAATTTGGTTTCAATCACGTAACTTTGTCTAATTCCGTCACTTGTACTGATGTGAATTAATGACATGACAGTGAAAAATGATAATCAACTAACAGTTACGTATGAAGATCATCATTTATTGACTGCAGTATGCCAGTATCATCAATTTCTTTCAGTAGAATTAGATGAAGTTAAATCAAATTAAAGTGTAAATACTTGATTGAAATCAAATTAATGCGGAGTTACTCAATTGCAATTAAATTAAAGTGCAGTTCATGGTTGAACAAAATTAACTTATTGACAAATTGAAACCGGAATTAATGCGAATTAAATTTATCGCTTCATATAATTAACTCATAGTGAGAGAATAAAATGATTTTGTGGGTAATGTTCCGACATTTTTTTAATTGAAATTGAATACAAACTTGTAACGGAGAGCTGGAATATATTTAGCTTATGTTTGACAATGATTATTTAAAAATTATTTTTCAATTAAATTATACGTAGAATCATAACTTTTTATACTTTTTAATCATACATTATTCAAAAAAATAAAAAAATCACTTTTCATTAAATTTTATTCTTTACAAATTTACATCAAACATGCCCTTAATATATCAATACATGTGGTTTTATCAAGGTTTTCTAAAAGTCGAGAAATTTGGGAAATTCAACTTATGTTTAGGACACATGATGCACGTTTGAACTTGTACATTCTTTATGTGAATTATCTTCTAACCCATTAAGGGGACACATTGTGCTCCAAATAAATCGGGCAAAGCCATCACTAACGTTTTCACCCCTTAACCCAACCGCCAACAAAGCAAGGCGATATCCTCAACCAAGTTGCTTCATATGGGTCCACAAATATATATATATATATCTTATTTTCAACCACATATTCTTCAATAAAATAATATTACATGCACATCTAGAATTTTTTTTTTTTTAACCACGCATTATTTATGATAATACTATTTCAAAATGTATTTTCATCATAAAAAAATAGAGCTCAAACAGGCTTACTTGCAACAGTAATCAAAGGTTAAGAATCAAAATGCACGTTACGGATTAAATTATTGGGAATCAAGTTAATATAAGCGATATAAATTTCAACCCTCATTTTAAAATATACTTACAGAATATTTAGACAAAAGTCATTATCGGTGATAAAATGTGCTAATTAATTAGATGCTAAATATCATAATGCGATTAAAAAAGTTGACTATATAAGTTCGAAAATCACAATTATTTCAATTAAAATATGATGAACCAAAAAAAAAAAATATGATGCAAATATAATTACCATTTTCCTAATTTATCACTCTCCTACAACTATTTTCCCTTTGCCACGCTTTTCTCAATATTTTCTATAATTACCCTTTGAATTCACTTAAACTCCATAACATAAGCTGAAGATCTAGAATTATTTATGAATGAATGTTCCGTCGAAAATTGAAAGAATCAAACTTGGTGTACACATGGTCTGCGGTCCCCTCACAAAGTGAGTCGCAATAAGGGAGCGCTCTTTGTTTATTTTATTTTTTAAAGCACCCCCCAATGGAAAGCGCCCACCCCCACCCCAACCCAACCCCATTGTGAGGGGATGGAAATACTAAAAACTGATTGTGAAATTGGAAATAATATTTCCTTTTGTCAAAAGGATTGTCTGAGCAAGAAAGTTGGCATTTCTGTACTTTTAAACGCAAGAATGATGCTTCCATTTAAAAGTCCAGTAAAGAAATGATAGATGTGAGTGTGAGTGGGCCAAATCGAATGGTAAAAGGCCGTGTTTTATTGCAAGGCGGTGCGCGTGGTATGATGTGCACTGTGCTACCTTTCCTCTTTAGTGAAACCTTCCAAATTAACATATCCTTTCCTGTCCTACCTTCAAATTATCCTCTTCTAAACTATATTATTCACACGGTTAAGGTTTTTTTTGGTCACAATGGGAAGTTTTTATCCTACTCATTCAAGATAGGAGATCAATTCCATTTATATAAATATGTAGATGACGTGCATACATAGGCTTGGGAGTTGTGAGTTTGACTTGTACATGTGACGCCTCATGAAGGGTTTGTCGATAAGGCTATGGTGATGTACGGTAAAAAAATGTCTAGGAACGAGACTGATAAGATTCAATTATTCAAATCAATGAATCTGATTCATTTAAGGTACTTTCCACCTTGCAAACTTGTTACTTGTTGGACTATATCATTGGGTAATGTAAATAAATTGTAAAAAAATAAATTGATTTAAGAACCATGAATCGTCATGACTCGTTTGGTCCTCGATTCCTAAATTTTGTTTTTTTGGAATCAGACCGAAATCTACTATACCAATTTGCGAGGTTCGATTCCGATTAAAATGCTGACCAGTATGCACAACAAATGAATGGTAACAAATTAAGCCCATGTTTGACAACCATTATTTCAACTCTCTTTAATTTTCACTCATTTTCAAACAAATATTTTCATGTAAATCTAATTTTTTTTTCTATTTTATAACCACACATTCTCCAAAAAAACTATTTAAAACTCATTTTTTTTTTTAAAATAATGATTGTCAAATTGGGGCTAAGTTGTCTTTCCAAAGAGCTTGATGTAGCTTGTATGAGTTATTTCTGTTGTATTGTTCACTTATCCCCTAGCACAAAAAGATAAAAATTATAAGGTATTATAAAATCCACAGTAAGGATTGCCGTTTAGTCCTAGAGTAAACAAATTAGGAACGCGACATTTGAATAAAGCCCTCACTCAAAAGCAGTACCTGCTGTCATTGGATTTGAGAAAAAGGGGAGGTCTCTGCTGGATCGATCCAACCAAGAAAAGCATGGGAGTCTTTAGGCAGGAAAGCTTCGCATTCTTTTTGCGCGTTCATGAAATTTCAAGTCCCTAAGAATTTTTTGATCTAAATTTCGGGCGTAAGCAATTCATTCATGATATAGAACAGATGGCCAAATAGATTGAGAACAGTTAGACCGAAACGGGAAAACGGTAAATTGCAGATTTTAACGTTCTTGCTCCGATTTGGGCTCATAATACATTTCAAAACGATAACGACGAGCTGAACTGATCTCACAATATTGTGACAGATGATGTATTTTAGCTACCCGAGTTGATTTAGGATTCAAAAACTGGTTTTAAAGTTTAAGTGCTATTTGTCATTTAGTTTTTTTCGAGTTCTTTTCAATTTTAGTTCTTTTAAATTATGTTATATATGTAAAGCCTAATAAATAGAGGATTAATTCTTCGTTTTTGATTATCTTGCAATTAATAAAATCTCGTGATTTTATCTTTCATAATTTGACGGATTCCAAATACTGTCTTTTTAAAGTTTTCGCTTGAATTCTTTGTTTTGCGTCGTGTCAAGTTAATCTCGGTATTGAAGATAAAATGGGTAGACATAAAAAGAGCATCGACCCAATCTCGTTGACGTCTCCACCAACTAAATCCCCCAAAGCCAAGCAGAGTGAAAGAGAGTTAGAAAAAGAAGGCCACATGTTGAGGGAAGGGTTATAGGCAACTAAAGTTAGGAAGGTAGGTTAAAGTGACTAGTCTTTCGATGGTGAGAACTTCCTTGGCATTTCTGAGTCGACGAAGGATTTTCGTAAGTCGATATATAATAATGTCAACCACCTGATTTTCCTTTTCGTGTGTCACTGATTTAGGGTTGCTTTATTGTCTTTAGGAGTGCAGTTGGATTCTGCTCCTTCGTGGGGTCTCCCTTTATGGTTAAGGTTCAAGAAGGAGGAGAGAATAGTATATATTACTAAATTTGTTATCCTGACAAGGTTTAAATATCATAGGTTTAAAAATCAATCCGACCATCAACCTGAAAAAGCTAAAGGTCAAGGTTAAAAGGTTGAACCAGAGTCGAACCGATAATTATATATATATTAAAAAAAATTAAGAATATACATTTACAAAATTTTTAAAAATATACATTTATATATGTTGAACTGGTTAAACAAGGAACGGGTCACGAATTTTCAAAAAATCAACCAGTTTAATAGATTTTGGGACGAGTTTTTACTTAGAGGGTTTATAAACCTAATCGGACCGATTTTGATCCTGATTCATGGTTGAATCGATCGGATCGATTCGATTTTTAAAATACTGGTAAATATAGATTGTGTTGTGAATTTGTGATACAACACAGCAATTAAACAGTAACATCAATAATATGAGAGTATTAATAAGGATAATTGCTCGAGTAATGAGTGGTTTATTGGAGATACAAATGCCTACTTCAAAATGAAAAATACATTTTGAGCCTTATTTTAAATTTTTTTTGGAGGGCATGCGTGGGTGGTTTAAAGAGAAAAAAGTTGAAAATACATAAAGATGGCACAAATTATATGAAGTGTGACTGATATCTAAAGATAGCAACATTGGTCGGCTAAGCGCAAAGACAGGAACTAACAACGGACAACATGAAACCTTATCCCCCACAAATTCTGCCCTCCATTATGGCCACTTATACGCAGATAACATCGCAATCAATTCTCAACGGAATCAAATGTCGATCAAACCATATCATTTGTGGGCCCTTCTTGTCCCAATTCAAATGACACACGTCTCAATTTTTCCCATTAATATATACTATTTCTCTCGTTAATTATGCAACTTCTTGCAACAATTATATCGCTGATTAATTAAGATATTTATTAGTTTATAACAAAAAAGAAGATATTAATTAAAGTTAGTAATACTAATATGTTAATACTAACAATTGTTGGAAAAAAATATTATGGAAATAAGTATGTTATATCTCATCCTCGTCCTCGTCCTACGAGGGTCTTATTTTTTGTCATATGACAGCTACTTAGAAAGTAGCAAGAAATCACATAAAGCCACCACTCCACATTGCTTTCTTATCTGATCTAACCGAGGCCATTAAATAAGGGAAGTAGAAGTGATCCCATCACCCTAGCCGAAGTGACGTGTACAGGCTGAACCTACATGTCCGAAGTGAGGTACCACGATCTCCTATAGCTTATCTCGACGAGTCTTAAGTCCACATAGCATTTTCCACCGCTCGCCTCATTCAAATGATCTTTCGAATGATTAATTGATTTTCATCTATGCAGCAGACGTGCCTCGTCAACTTTTCAATCTACTTTGTAGACGTTATACCTAAACTATAAGGTGTTCATTTTTCATAATCATTTAATGCAGCCTCAACTTAAGATTGCATAGATAACATCTATGAGACGACGCATTGGCCGTTGAGATAAGTCCATCCTTTGATAACTACCTTTCTACTTCTACTATAAAAGTTCATATTTGGTATCATTCACAGGTAATGCTAATTTACACTTTCAATAGTAACTTAGCTTGGTATTTTATTAACTCTCAATTATAATATACATACTTGTGGCTCTCGTCACTGCTCATCCCACATTCAAATATATAAGCTAATTGACTTGACCATCAGAGAGTTGGCCCTACCTAAGTCCAAGCCTAGGGCCTCTAATCCTAAGGGGCCTCAAAATAGAAGAAATTACATGGCCAAACTAAAAGATGAATTAATTAAAAATTCAATCAACTATAATTTTTTTTTTTTATCGATTCTAACTTAATTCGAGCTTACTCAAAATAATTTGTTTCCGAGTTTAATACACACAATTAATTAGGAGCAACTAAATGAGCCAAATATTATCAAATTATCATGGTAATATGGTTTAATTTGGAAACTAATATTACACATTAAATATTTTAATGAGTTATAACTTCAATATTGCCCTTGTTTGACACCCATTTTGGAGAAAAAATTGATTTGAAATAGTGATTGATGGAAGAATGTGTGGTTAAAAAGTAAGGAGAATTTTTGAGTTTATGTGTAATATTATTTTATTGATAAAATGTGTGGTTGAAATGGAGAAAAAGAAAAAAATGAGAATAAGGATGAGAAAAGAATGGATGTCAAACAAGGGAATAGTTTATCTAAATTAACTTTTTCTTAAGTCCATAACATATCATTTATTACGAGTTTCGAAATGAGTCCAATACTGATGGGATAATTCTCGATCTTCCAATAAATACTCATTTGGTCCAAATTTTCATTTAAAATATAAATATCTTATTTAAATGTTTAGTTATTTTTACACTAGGAAAAAAAATACATTTAAGGTCCCATAATAATGAATCGCCTGACGCTTCAAAATTATTACTACCGACCATTGAAGTGCTCGCGATCACCACCCCATCGTCATAGAAGGGCACTTGGACATGGCTGTTTGTTTAGGTGCGTAGAAGCTATATACGTGAATGGGAGTAGGTCAGAATCTGTTGATCAAAGTTGTTGATGGAAATAAGTGTTTGTACAGAAAAAAGTAATTAGAATTGCACGAAATAAATGTGGGCCCCAGTGTGTATTAAAAAAGAATAAAAAAATGTGTGGGCCCCACCTTGTGTGAGTGGTTTGTTGCCATTCTGGCGACTTTTTTTCTTCTTCTAGTAGTGCAGCAATTTGCTATAGGTACCCGGGCGTTTACTCGCCAGGTTACCCGGTCCCACTGTCCCCCTCACAGTAGGGGGAGGGCAGAATTATTATATTTGCGATGGGTCCCTCACTTACGTGAGGGGCGTGTACCCACGCCCGGGTACAAATGGCTTTTCTCTTAGTTAATTGATTGTGTATAGATTGATTTACAGATTGATTGATGATGTGAAATAGAGATAAAAGGGCAAAAAAGAGATAAAAAGAAATAAAATAAGTCAATTAATCTTATCCACATCAATCCGTTCGTACACATACGAATAGTATTGCTCAAGAATAATAGTATCATTTTCATTTACTGTACAGTGACGTACCGCCGACACTAGTATAAACAATTTCTCTTTTCGACACACAGAATTGCATTCATGATGCTAAGAGGACCACCTGGATAGGGTTGGTGACTTTTGTGCACACGGGCTATAAAGGAGTTTGGACTACCTAAGGACATCCACTTGCTATTTTCTCGATTGGGAGATCTAGATTTGGAGATTCATTAATTGATTAGATTAGAGGATAATCAGTATCATAGATGGATTTGTAATTATTCCTAATCATCCGATAATGTGCAAGTTGGGACGGATTCCATCTTATTTATTTTTCAATAAATATATTTAAATCTTAAATGTGTCGAAGAAGTAGGATTGAAAAAAGTTAGGTGCAAAGTCTATTCTAATCTGTTTGCTTTTGATAGAAGACAAAGGTTTTGGTACTTGGATGACATAATTTTTAAAGAATTTAACTTTATTTTGAACTCATTATTCCCTCACGAATAGAATATTTAACGAAATTAAAGAACATTAGAATATAATTTATAAAATTTGATACAATCCTCTTTTAAAAGAGATGACTAGTAAATATGTGCTTATTCCCACATAATATTAAAACAAGGGCCGTGAAACGAATTCTTATCTCTTATGATATCGTGTCCTCCCCCTTAGGACTTGTAACATTTTGGTACCCCTTTTCATGCAAATTAGGATAGACTTCTATACCATTAAAAGAATTATTTACGAAATTGGGTTTATGGCCCATTTGATAGAATTTTGAAAAGTCAAAAGCTATTTCTTAAATTAAATGTCCACTGACATGATTTTTGAGAAGTTAAAAGGTGTTTTTTATATTTAAAAGTTATTTTTGCATACAATTGATTAATTTTATGAGAATGCTTCTTCTAGTTAGAATTGTCTTCATCTGAAACACTTTAGAGCGTCTCGTCAAACGAGCCCTAAGAAGTATAGTACATGATTGAATAGTTTTTTGGAAATATTTTATTTAGCTATAAGGATTTTTGGAGAAGACTGATCTAAGATAACTTTATAAAAATTTTTGATAAAAAACAAAATTAGAAGTCCTACAAAATTGACCCTTCTACACTAGGAATTAGGTTCATTCGTGTTAGCTAACATTTAACGTTCATAGTGTTATCAAATTCTCAAGTAGTTATGGCATTTTTTTCCTATATTATTTTAATAATAGTAAGATGGAGTTCCATAAAAAAAATGAGAAAGTGCATATTGCTTGCCTTGAATTAATCATGCATCTTTGGTGACCTAACTTCTCATCAGCAAAACCCGACAATCATTATTGAATGTTTCATATGCCTACGGATATGTAGGTCCCAAACACGCCCATATCGACTTTCTAGTTAAGCAAAGATCCTAATATTTTATTTTCATGAATCATATTCTATCGCCATTAAAAACTCCATCAAACTCCCCCATAGTGTCTTTTGCCAACTTTTCCTTTTTCCCTTTATCTCTTTCCCACACAACAAACAAGAAAACAATACATGGTGTACTAAGAGACAGGAGATATGAACTAAGACATAAATAATATAACATTAAGTGCGTTTGATTGATATGGAAAATATCTTCTAAAAAAAAAATGTTTTCCTTGTTTTAATGAAAACAAAAACCTACTCCTCTAAAAAAATGTTTTCCTTAAAAACAAGAAAAATTAAGCATATTTTCAAAAATTGGAAAATATTTTCAAATGAAAAAAATAGCAACCAAAAGTAGAAATTTGGATAAAAAAAATTGATAAACACACCCTAATATCTGGTTTTTGGGCTAATCGTAAAAATTTGGATGAAAAATTGACATTTTTCACGAAAAATAAATGTAATCAAAGACACCTTAATATGTGGTTTTTGGGCTAATCATTGGTGCAAATGGGTACATGAATACGTAGGTGAAAACCCAAATGAATGCCCAAAAGAATCATATGAGAAAGATAAAAAGTTAGTGCTGATAAGAAACAGTGAAAGTTGGTATGATAATGGGAGACGAGAGAGATGGCAGACGAATCATTCTCTTCATGTGTGTCTCCCATTGCCATGTGAATCCACGTATTCTTGCTTTACACTGATACATTCCAAAGAAACGTGGGTTGTGGGGGGTGTGGTGTGGTTTGGTTAAAGATAAAATTAGTGGGGTTCAAATGGTCAACCCTTGTGTGTGAAAGAAAAAGAGAAAAGACAAGACTTTTCATTCTTTTAACTACTTATTATTATTATTCATTCATTTGATTGTCAATCGGTCCAAGGTAGCCTCCCACCCACCATCCCTCTACAAAACTCTCCTGTTTTTCTTCATTTTCACACAAAAACAGAAATCCAAAGACTCTTTCTCTCTACATATACCTTTAAATATACAAGGCCTCTGTTTGTGCCAAAAGCTTCAAGTTTTTTAAATCGGTTTTACGTAAAATAAATGGGTGTTGATGATTTATGCAACACAAGCCTGGTTTTAGGCTTGAGTAATTTTTCATCTACTGTTGAACGAACGTCGTCAAAAAAAATTTCATATCAGAAGTTTGATGGGAAAAAGTCTGAGCCTTCATTGACTTTGAGTC
>CAIGRO010058374.1:0-20539 GCA_903798355.1 Fraxinus baroniana
AAAACCCTTTTGATTTTATCAATAGCACCCTATTCCTACTCGCGGCGTAGCGCGTGAAAACGAAATAAAAAAAATGGAGGGATTCTTAAAGAGGTAAGGCGGCAAAAATTTCCAAAACGTCTCCGTGCACAATCCCTACTCTCTTTACATCTTCTCTGCGCAGTAGATTTTCTGCACATTCAGAGGTAAAATCCCTCGTGTCTATACACTTAATCTATATCTATATTTCCATTAATTCATGAATTACTTCTCAATATCACTATGTTTTTTTTTTAATCTCGTTTGGTTTTATTTATTGGATAGGCGTCGAGGAATTTTATCACGTATATACTTGTTACAATATGAGCGTACAACCTTTATTTTATTGCTTTAAACCGTTAAAAATGATGAAGAAAATATCATGTTGCAAGGTCGATAGGACAATTTATAATCTGAATATGTGCTATGTTTTCATGTTGATAGTACACCTTCCGTGGAATTGGGGTGTTGAAATTGAAAATTTGCGATTGCATACGTTTTCTTTTCTGAAGATTCAGTATTTAGTTCAAGCTATAACATTTAATTGATTCTTCGATGATCCAGAACTCAATCATACCAATATCCAACCCTGTACAGTAGTCATACCTCCCATCCTTATTGATTTGATTACGATTTACAGGCAAAAACAATACAAGACGTTTCTTGCTATCAATTTGGCGATTTCATTGGTGATTAGTCTGTTTTTGAAATTTAATTATTGAATACGACTTGATAAGTGCTGTTCTTGATTTTTGTAATCTTAATCCCTGGGGAATTGATTCAACTTGGTTAATTGCCGCTTGGAATTCAATCCTTTGTTCTGTATGTCAAGGTTACAAATAAATCGTGTCTTGATCAAACCGGAAAGGGAATAATACAATTCTCAACTACGATATGCAGTCACATGTTAGCTCATGAATGCACGAGCAATTGTAACCATGACAAATTTAGCAGAGCGCTGCTACGACGACATCACAGTTATGGATATTTAGCAAGTATTAGTTTTCTTATGAAATCTGACTGAGATGAACGGGCATCAAAAGTTGTGTGTGTTGTACTGCCTTTTATTTTCCCTTGTTAGGGCGATTTGTGGTACATTCTTGATTCGTGTAACGTTGATTTGTTTGTGAGCTGATAATGTTATCTGTAATAGGCTGAGAACTGGCCAATATACTTCATCAACACAGTGACTGCTGTGTTCCTATTGAAGAGCTGACTCGAACCTCTTTAACTTCATCTAGGATCCAAAGGAGAACTCATTTGAATCTCTTTTAACTTCATCAAGGATCAAAGGTAATACATTATGTTTCTCACGACCATGGTGTTTTGGCTAAGCTTAAGTAAATTTTTATTTTCAAACACGTTTAACTAATTTATCGTTATAGAAAAAAGTCACTTATAAATATTTTTTTATGATTAGCCGTGCCATAAGGGCCGGGCATAGTGCCTTCAAGTATTACTTTTCTTCCCCATTCGCTCTTAGAGACTCCAGGATTTGAAATAAATAACCAAAAAAGCTTCAGGAAAGTTGATAAATTAGAAGAAAGGCCTATCGTTCTATTTCAGCCTCTATTGCAACAGCAACGTTACATTTCTTCTTTGAGCAGAACTATTATGATTTCATTCTACAAGGTATCGATTTCCCTCCATTTCAATATATACAAATGTCTGATTTCATTTCCTTTTGCACTGCGAAGAATTATGTTCTGATTGCCATGCCTTCTGATGCTGTTTCTACATAATCCTACTGTTAGCCAGTGAATGGATTGATACCTAATTCTCACCTGTCCTTCACTTTACCTTAGTTACCTTGCTGGCTGGGAAGTGCAGTCTTGCAATGAGGGGACGTGGTGCACGTGTCTTCCAGTCGAATCCCCTTACACAGACGAAGCCTGGAAAGCATGGCAACTAATTATGAGAGGAGATTATCATGCAGGTGCAGAAGGTTTTAGGACATTACAGTGAGATTGTGAATATATAGTGATCCTGTAGTACTGGAAGTAGATGCTGCTGCTAGATTTATTAAAAAAAAAAAAAAACCATCTTTAGGACCGGAGATTAACCATTAGATTTTTTGGGTAAGATGTTGAGTACATGGATGATTGCCATGGTTCTTGCTTGAGGTGAACGGCATAAAACTTTCATCCTCAATTCCTTCATACCCAACAGTATTATTTATTTATTTATTTTGGCTAGGTTGAGAATAGATTGAGAAATACCTATTCCGGTATGTAATTGCTTAAATTTAACAAGAATCAAGGTATAACTTGAATATTTGTGTGTGATCTAGCTGTGTATCTATTGACATTAGAAATCTAGAGTAAAGAATCAATTGATCATGTCCGTGGACAAAAATATGAAATGACATAAACAATCTCTTTTATGGAGCACATGCAAGTTTCAGGTATGAGTTGTGTAGAGAAATTACTCCAATAGTAAATAGTGTGACATGAAGAAGTGATGGATAGAAAGTGGAGAATAAAACACGTGCGCACGAGCACACAAACACACATAAGAGTTTATTAAGAAAATTATGCAATTTGGGTAGACATTAATGCAGGGAAGTCTGGATGGCAGAGATTTGAGGCTTCTCGCCAGCCATTGCTGGAAATGGGAACTATCATGCAATGCTAGTAAAAATTATGGAAAAGCAGAAAAAATAGGGGAGGGAAATGGATTGTGAGATTGCCAATTCCCCCCTCTTTTTGATGATGGGATTTGAAGGGAGTGAAGGAGACAGGTCATGATATAGTGCATTATATACTTTTGAAGGTGGTTAGGACATAACATACCTTTCCAAAAACAAAACTGAATATCTTCTGTTGATA
The DNA here is from genome assembly GCA_903798355.1 of Fraxinus baroniana. Classification (NCBI taxonomy): domain Eukaryota; kingdom Viridiplantae; phylum Streptophyta; class Magnoliopsida; order Lamiales; family Oleaceae; genus Fraxinus; species Fraxinus baroniana. The sequence goes on from CAIGRO010058374.1 coordinate 2,847, forward strand.
GCCCTGATAGAAATATAGAGAAAATGTAATGTCAGGTTTTCTGGGAGACATCTATCACGTAAGCCAACCCATTTCTTTATAGCCCTTTTACCTTTAAATATTGTGGGTATGGACGTTCCAAAATACACAGTTCTTCGTGGCAAATCCCATAACCAGTCTCTTGGAACATTGATAGGGTTCAGACTAGATTCATGGTCAGCAAACACCTGTAAACTAACAAACTTTACTCTCTAATCCATTTCAGAAGACGAGTACTTTGATTTACACGGACTTTATCTGATCTTACCTCATTAACTTGGAAATAGGTACCATTGAGTGGAAAGCTTCCTCGCATAGCTGTTCTGCAGGGTATCTGCATTATTGGTCATACTAATTAGATCGATTACGATAGGAATTCTCTTGTAAAAGTTCTTTTTTGGTGCCTACTTTTTTACGGGTACCAGTTCAGTAAATTTTTTTTACAGTCTTTCCTTACCAGAAGTGTGCCTCTAACAGTTTGGGAGTTCCCTTCGCGTATACCGTTGCATGAAAAACATGTTTCATTGGTGCACAGATTTCCAGATTCTTGGGAGATGCATCCTTCTGGTGGCCGAATAGAGTCTGCAGTTTCGCCTGGTAAGGAGCATTAACACATGTTGTAGACTCAGTTAGTGCTAAGTTCAATTATTAGTGATTAATTGTGCAATTTGCTTCGTCTTCTGAAATTACATTCTCTACACTCCAAGAAGTGTGCTTGCTTCGTTACCTGGAGTCCATATTGCAAGTAAGTACGAGCTGGGATCATCTGGTTCTCTTTTATCCATCTGCAAATTAAGAAAATAGGGGCATCAAGGAAAATTAGCTTTTACACGTGGATGAAATTTTATAGTGAACGAAAGCTAAGATAGCGTTGCTTACCCTATGTAGCAGAGGATGTGAATCTGGAAGTTGATAGCTGGAAGGAGAAAATATTAAAATGATATCCCTTGAGAAATGATCAAATGTGTTATCACGAGGAATAATTGGTGTAATTATATTTAGTTTTATGATTTATTACTAGTATCTTGCCTTCCATCTCTCAAAAAATTCATGAACAGTAGGCATACACCAATCAAATATGTCTACTTGTTCCTATGGAGTAGCACATTAATCACAATTTATAGCAGAAGCTTTTGCTTACACTTGATGCTCTGTTCTCAGTCTGCTCACATTCTTAAGTTTAGGCATAGGGATTGAAGCTGCTTCTGGAGTTAAAGCTACTAGGGCCTTTGACATGTCACCCTTACCATCTCGTAGTTCCATCTGTTTTTGCAAAATTGACTGCAAATTGTGAGTGAACTGTTCCATATTAAGTTGAATGGTAGGAATATCATCAGGATCTTCGAGATCGTTGTCCTCAATGTCACATTCTGGAACTTGTGTTTGATCTGTTTCTGGAGTTGCTGGCACTTCAATAATAGGCTCTGGTGTAGCTGGAACTTCAATAATGGGTTCGGAGTTGCTGGCTTCAGTGCGTGCTTCCGATTGATAAGCTTGAGGTAAGCGTAACTGCAAAGGATCGATAATTTTCACTGGATTCTGATAAGCTGCATTATTTTGTATTGCATTCACAATGCTTTTATCTTCAGTTCCCGGGAGAGCAAGCCTCGCACTGCATGCACATTCATGGGAAATAGTTATATGAAAATATGATTTACATGGTTTCATCATTGCTCGTATGGGATTTTTGAAGTATATCATCTTAACTCAATTCTAATGTAGCTTCCAAACTTCATAGTCTGGTGTTGCACTTGCTAAATCTAATTGGATGGAGTTGTTTTTTTGGATCTTATATGGAATTCTTTGGGTGTTGCAGTTTTCTTCACATATTTATTTTTCTCATGTATATTGTCTATAGGCGATATATACACGTGTGGAATAATGTTCTTTACCCCTCCTAATGTTTCTAATTGGTTTTTATTAACCTGTTATTCTATTGAGAAATGCAGCGATGGCCTAAAAGATCAAATCTTGCACCAAAATAATGGGAAAAAATGGAGAATGAAATCCAGTTGCTCAATTGCTATAAAAATTGAATGCATAGACCTGGCAAATGCACTAGCGAAATGTCTGCATTCCCCTCTCAGTGGACAAGCATTGCAATTTGGTTTGCTCTTAGTACAAAACACCTGAAAAGATAGAAGAGGTTGCCTTTGGCTTATGTCTTCAGATGTGTTTAATGTTTTCGGTATATAGACGACACCTTTCAGTGAACGTGGCATACCTTTCCAAAAGTAATCATCTGGTAATGGAGCTCATACCTGTAATAAATTAACATCTTAAACCACTGAATGGAACTTCATTTCAAGTATCAATTATTTATGATTGATTAGAAAGTATAGATTAGTAGAAAAACTATGATTACAGTGTTCTTTGATCAAGCTTGCAGAGTCTTGGCCACAGATATTTCTGAATAGATTCCAATATTGGGTACCTATGCAAGGACAGCAGCATGAGTTATTATCTCTTCATGATATGATAGCATGAAAAAAATCTGACGAGGCATGAATACTCACAGTTCTAGAAGATGCAGCTGAAGTGACTCAGGCAATGGTTGAAGAGGTACCCATCCCAACCGTACGGCTATACGCCCAACATTTGTGTCAACCTTTCAGAAGTCAGAGAAAATAAAATTAAGTTAGTGAAGTTCTTTTTTGTATCGATTGAAGGATCTGTAATCGAGCTTAAATCTTACTGGAAAAGCAAGGTGATGCAGTGTCAAAAGCCGTACGCACTCCACGCTCTTCAAACCCAAACCCCTAACGCTCAACAGATACTCTCTGAAAAGTATAAAAAGTTGTAAGTGCGCAATGTTCTTTGACCATGTGAAAAGCATTCGGGAAAATCCAGCAAGCTTACTTCGCTTTGTCTGGTGGAACGTCCCTTAGCCATTCCAGATCAATGCTTCCATGGTCTCTAACGAGGCGATTGAGGAATTCCTGCATAAGTTTTCCAAATGGTTATCAACTGTTAAATGGGTTGCTGGATGTTTGAGAATTATGTGCCAACTAAGTTATTAAATATTTGAACGAATAGATTCTCTGTTAAGAACTAAACCTGGATTCTCTCTGCCAGAACATTGTTCATTCCCCTTTCTTTGATGGTCTCGGCAATCTCACTAACATTCGCAAGTCGTACTGCCTCCCACCCTACTGAATCCATCGTGTTGGCAGTTCTTTCTCTTCTTCTGCCATCTTCTTGTGCCTGTTTCCTCAAGCAATCCCAATTGACTGGCTTCTGTTTCTCTTTTCTAATTCTCCCCCCATTTGCTTTAGGTTGTCTAGCTGTTTTACCAGGATCTTTCAAATTTGAGCCAATCTCCTTGTGCTCAGGAATTCTTAAATTATCAATGTTGCTACTACCTGTGATATCTGTCAATTTTTGTGGAAACATTGGGATGTTTGATACTTCCTGCATTTTATAGTTATTTTCTTGACGGGGAAACTGTGACTCCAGTTTGCCTGCAGGGTTTTCAGTTATCTTTTTGTAAACGTCAATTGGATGTTTGTTGCTTGAGCAAACTTTTTCACTGCTGAATTTTGGTATTTCACGGCTTATAGCCAAGAACTTCTGAATTGAAGCTTGGGTTGCAGATTCTGCGGACAACCCACTTAGTTCATTGTCACAAAGTTCTTTTCCAATGGTATCATTCGAGCCTTTGCCATTCTTTTGAAGTACATCAAAGTGTTCTGCTACTTGTGCTCCTGAACTGGGTGCCAGATGCAAAGCAGGCTCGCCACAGGTAATATCTGACTGGTTCTTGTTTTGATTTTGTGAATCGGGAGCCATACTTTCTGGTTCGAGTTGCCCATCCTCACACAATTTTTTTCGATTCCCTTGATTGTGAACATTTATTATGCTTTGTGACATCTGTGACAGCTTTCGATAGGCAGTGCAAGATTCTGCTTCTAAGGTTCTGGGTGAGCAAGATTCAGTTCTTTCCGCAGTTTGAGCAATTACAGAATCTGCAGAGTTCCGAGAGTAAGTCACAGAATTCTGAGAAGAAAGTGTATCATCCAAGTCTCTTTCATCGCCAATAAAACCTATTGACTTGTTCACTGCAGATTCACGGGATGTATCTGGACAATTTTTAGAGACAGCTGACAATTGACGACTTAAGTTATCTTTTGGTATGGTGCCAATAAAGCTATCTCCAGGGGACTGGACACTGTAAACTTCTCTAAGGTCATTGTAATCAGATTCCAGAATCATCTTAGAATCTTCACTGCAAGTTGGCTTATTTAACCCTTCATTCCATCCAAATGTATCGTCTGTATCCAGACCATGCCCTTCAGGTTCTTTGACTGTGATTTTCACGTTCTCTTGACAAGATTGTCCTTGGCTGCTTTCTGATTTGAACGGGAATCGGGCAGCAAGTGACATGAAGGCAGAGCTGCAAGAGTGGATAAGCATATTAAAGTGATTTTCCTTGGGATTAGCTGAACTCTGTAGAAGTTTAATTGTTACTATTCTGTAAAAGGTTAGAGGTTCAGCAAACCTAGAAAGGTGATCCGAAACATTCTGAGTGAGAAAAACACCAACAACAGAGTCTAAAACTGATCCTTTCCATGGAGAAAACCGCCTGTCCCCTGTGAGATAATAAATAGGCATGTGTTTCATACAAAAAGTTAGAACAGACTCAATAAATAAAATTTAAAAGTATTTTATTTGCTAGATGCAGCACAAGACCGTATTAAGCAGGTGCAATGTGCTTATATTACTCTGTTTCATACATAAAACACAACATATATACATTCACGTGTATCTGTTGATAGCTTGGTGTTTAATCAGTGATACTTTGCACGTTGATTGCGTAATAGGCAACAGATCTCCTTTCCTCGTGATTCTGGATAATCAATGCACGTTCGTTCAATAGTTGACTTTTTCCAACCCTCCTCTGGTCAGTTTAGCAATATCATTAATAGCACTTATATTTTTATCTGAAAGAATACTTTGGGGAAGATAAACCATATTTCCAACTGAAATTTATTAATTAGACAACCAGTTGGCAAATTTGATATCTGTGCATGAATACCTTGGACAAGATGCATGCGTGCAATAAATGAATCTGCTCTTCCACGGAACACTCTTCTTTCTTCTTCCCACCATTTTTCCTTTTCTTCATCTGTGCCGTCAATTCCTTCACTGTTTATATTATCTAACAGAAGTTTCCACACTCTACTTGTCTCATCATCAAGGTCAACTTTAGGCCGTGGGCGACTTTTTTTAACCTGATCAAATGAGCTATTAAAAGGGATAAGAGCTCCATTTCTTTGATATGGAACAAGGGCATGTTGCTCTTGGTAATTCGTACGGCAGGCGATAAATGCATTATGTTTTTGGCTGCTCTTTGCATTTAAATCAAGTTGATTAAATTGCTCAATGATTGCATCAACTGGAGACTTGCATATCCATGTTATAGCCAGTGGAGGGCCTGCATTAAATGTCACAAGTGCATCAGAAAGGATAGTTTCTGAAAAACAGCAATCATATATGTCAATTGATTACCCATTGATCTGGCAACGAATTGGTGGTCACTATGTATGTTTTGCACTGTTGAGTTGACAAGTAAGGTTTTCTTTGGTCGCTTCTTTGTCATCATCGTTTTTCTGGTATCAGCAGTTGAGGCTTTTGGAACTTGAGTAGGGCCTTTGGATCTCTTTTTATGTGGTGGTTGTAGAATTTCAAATCCTAGTGCAGTTTTTGATGTTGTTGCTCCACTGTCTGCAGAAGCTGGCAATTTTCCACGAATTTCAACGGGCGGAGCTGAGTTCCATACTGGAGCAGGTTCTTTGGATCTCTTCTTTTCCAACCTCTCTGTAGGTCCCATAGCTGCCCGAAATTTTAATTTTTTTTGTTCATTCTGATTACCATCAGCTGCTGCAATCACAAGATTTTCTGAGGCAATAACTGTGGAGTGCATGCTGGAAATCACTGAATTGTGTCCTTTCTCAATTCTCTTTGTGCTGTATATTGCAGGAAAATGCATGCCAGGATTGCAATAATTGTTATCTGTGTATTGTGAAAATATAGCACCGTAGGCCTGCAAAGAATTGTGTAAAGTCCCAGTTGAATTTGACCCACAAAATTCTGCTTCAAAAGTTGTACCCAAATGTTGTCTTTTTATTCCTCTTTCTTGTCTTTCCTGCATCAAGCATGCTGTGCTGCTGCTGTCAGAATTACTTGGGCTCTTCTGTATTGACTGAGCTTCAGAATTCATGATCAACTGTACATTATTTCCTTCTTCATCGTGAGTGAAATCTGAGAATATAATTTGACATTTTCCTCTTGTACATACTTTTTGATCCGTAAGTGTAGATTTATCATGTAGTGTATCTGTCTTAGAGTGAGGTGAGGGGCAAGAGGAATGTCCTACAGGTTTTGAGAGGTAACCTTCCATTACTTGCTTTGTAGAGCATGTAAGATCATACGCAATGTTCACTTCAGTCTTCTTCACCGAGGCTTCCCTCCCCTGTATGCACTGAATGGTTGATCCTGATTGATCTTTGGCATTGAAGTTCTGTGCTTGTGATTCCATGTCAAAATTCGGAGATGGATGGTGGTGCAATGAGCTTTCATCACTCCCTTGGCCTTCAACGTCAAACTTCAGAGATCTCCTGCAGGTATTTTTTGTGTGCTGAACCATTTGTGGATCTGTTTCACAAGTTTCCTGGTCTGGGGTAGTAGCTGCAGGTTTATCAACTCCTTTTCTTCTGACATACTTTCTCTTACGGGTCATGGCTTCCTTCGAACTTGGGGCATTTGTGTTTGTATTGCTTTCATTTATTTCCCTCTCGAGGGGAGTGGCCGTTGTGCTATTATGAAGTCCTCTCCGAACATACTTCCTCTTTACTTTTGTTGGTTCCTGGGGATCAGAAGGCCTTCTGACACTTCGTTTAGGAGTTATTTGAGATTGGCCTTCTATTATCACTTTGGGCCTGTGCTTTTTTCTTCTTGGTTTCTGCTGTGGCGTTTTGCTCAAGTCAATGTCCTCAGTGCCTCCCTTGTCAGGCTTGTGATTCTCCTCCAACTGTGTGGACATTGTTTCACATACATGATCAACAACCAATTGAGAATGTTCCTTCATTTGGAGGAATCCCCCTAATCCGATCCTCTTGATGGCAATTTCCTTCTGCTGCACGTCTTTTTTGCCAAGCATCTCATCTGTGTTTAAATTTGGCATGACAAACCCCCGTCTTTCATCGGTTTTTGTGGTTTTCTCTGGCGTTATAGGTGCAAACTGGGATGAAACCACCTCGCTAAAGGTTGCATCTGCCGTCCTAGATGGGAAATTGAGGTCAAAGAAGAGCCTGGAACGGATACAACTTCCATCTGTAGGATATACAAGTTTAAATTCGTATTAGTGCTAGGAAAAAGAGAAACCATTTGCAAATATCAAAGCAAAGCTATTCTTGAGTTTTTCGTGAGGATATATTCAAATCTTCATGCTTTATTTCTTAACCAAGATTTCATAGCCTAAAAGTAGATAGGTTATTTAAGATTCTAATTCTGTGTTTTTCTGATGAAATCATCGCAAATTCGAACTTCAGTTGAAGCAGATACTTGTTTATTTCACAAATTCTGTTCCCGTTTCTTGTGCTTCATTCCGATTTTGTTATTTCACCTAATTGCTTCATCTTTCTATGCAGTTATTATATTGCAGGCAAATATTGTTGGGTTCCTCATTCTATGGGCATTGGGAATAGCAACATTCATATAGAGATAAATCTTGCCTCATGCACAATCAATATTTTTATTCCAATTTGAGGAGAAAGTCGTATGTAAGTTTCCCACCTTGAAGTTATATCAGTTATTGTATATCCTATGGTTCATAATGTCATTCAGCAGCACAGTAATAATTGAAAACACGGCACAAAATCAGATCTATGAAGAGAAGCTAGATTAAGGACGCTCACCATTGGGAATATTCTGTATGCTGTTGCATTCATCCGGAAAGTTTATTCCAAGGGAAGCTTCTAGATTCACGAGTGAAGAGTTTTCAGTCGTTATTGTACACTGTCTACTGTCAATGTTAGTATGAAAATTTGGTGCAAAAGAGCTGCTTGTTGCATTAAAAGCAGTCTGTGCACTTGCATTGACGCTAGCTGCATCTGCCAGGGCCAAAAGGTCTCTGAACGACACGCCGCTCCACATCTCTTCGTCAGTTACAGAAAAATTGTACCTGCACAAATCATCACCATTAACTTGGGATTTTTCGGCTATATCTGTTTCCCTAGTGTTAAAACTCCCGTGTATGTTAAGAGCATTTGCCGAGTCCCAACATGCAGCTGGATTTTCTTGCAGGAACTTCTCTGATGCTCTCTTTGGACCAGTTTCTGCCTGGCCTATCTGATTTACCTGCAAGAATTTTTCTGATTCTAGCCCATTGGTATGAAACGCCTGATTATCTTGCCATTCTGTGCAGATCGGCTGCGGTTTTGTTGGCCCTGCCTTTGCCGGGGTCAGGGGAACCCAAGAACAACCCGTCTGGAAGTCTTCCAATTCCGAGACCAAGCCTTTTTGCTTTTCATCCATCCTGGAGTGTTGGGTAAAAATCGTATCTTTCTTATTTCCCCTTTTCTTTTTAGCTATTTCTGTTGAGTAATTGTTAGAGAATTGAGTTGAGACGCCAACTCCACTTTTTCAGCCCTTAGTAATTCATAGCACAGGAGAATCAATTTTCAGCAATTTTTCTTCACTGTCAACTCTGATTACTGACAGATTCTGCCAGATAAAAACGAGAAAATATTCATCACAAACATAAACCTCAGGAACTGGGAAAAATAACAGTAAAATTATAAAAGCAAAATAGGCAAACAATTATATTCAACCAGCGTTTCCTAAAATTCATAACAAGCAGCTCCAATCAACAGATCTCTTGAAAAAATCCGGTTCTTTCTCATGGTAGAGCGAAGATTCTTAAATTTGGTGAATATAAAACTGTAATTATAAAATTTGCAATAGAGAAACAGAAAATAACATCATCCTCGCACTGATCTGTTACAGAATATATTTCGGATTTTGAAAGCCGATTGTTGAAAAATGCAAATTTTAAGGAATTTGGGAGAGCATTTACAATCAGACTCACCTAATTGTTTTTGGTCAAGATCTTGTGAAGCGGTGGACGGCGAGACAAACTGAGCAGAATATTTCTTCATAGAAGAGAGAGAAAGTAGGAGAGTGCAGTTACAAAGAATAGGACATTTATCCACGTACAGAACAAACTTTGAACTCGACTTTCTTTTCCACTCGTTTGAAATAATCTAACGACTACTTTTGAATCTCATATTTCATCGTTCGTATTTTACGAATATAATAATATATTAACTACAATCTATCTTCGAATGTTGCTTTTAAGCAAAGTGCTAGTAATTAGTTATAAGAAAGCATTAAGAGTTAAGTATTGTTTGAACTCAGCTTCATTTGAAATATTCAACAATCTACGTTCCGAGTTTCATATTTTGGCCACTTGTGCAACATTTGTTTTGTTAATTTATATCATTATAAGTCGATTTAAGTGTTTTTTATAAGTGCTAGTAGATATAGGAAAGCACTAGGGTGTAGAATATGGTTAATTTCGAATTCTAATTTTTTTTTTTTCAATCTTTTGAAATATTCAATTATCTATCTTTTGTTCTATGTTTGTTATATGAATTCATATCTTTATGAGTCTATTTTAAAGCTAAGTTTTTTAAGTGCTAGTAGTTAGTGATAAGAAAGCACTAGAGTATAGAGTATGGTTAATTTCGAACTCAACTTTCTTTTTCATTCGTTTGAAATATTCAATTATCTACCTTTTTTCATCTAATATTTTGGATATTTGCATAGCGTTTGTTTTGTGAATTTATATCTTTTACAAGTCAATTTGAAATCTAAATTTTCTAAGTGCTAGTAGTTAGTGATACGTAAGCACTACATTACTCGAGCTCAACTTTATTTATCATTCGCTTAAATTATTAAATCTACTTTTTTTAGTCTAATATGGCTATTGTGCAATGTTTGTTTTGTGAATTTATATCTTCATAAGTCATTTTGAAAGCTGAAGTTTTCCATTTCCTTAAAATACTCAAATCATCTATTTTTTAGTCTCATAATTTGCATATTTGAATTCATAACATATTGAGCATTTTATCTTACAAGTCAACTTTAAAGTTAAAAGTTTTATTAAAGTGTTGGTAGTTAGTGATAAGAAAACACTTAAAAGTACAGAGTATGATTAACTTCGAAGTTAAACTTTCTTTTTCATTTGTTTGAAATATTCAATGATCTACCTTTTTGGTCTATTATTTTGGCTATTTGTGCAATGTTTGTTTTGTGAATTTGTATCTTAATAAGTCAATATGAATATTGACTTTTTCATTTCTTTGAAATGTTAATCGTCTATTATGAGTCTCATAATTTGCATATTTGTGCAACTTTTGTTTTTCGAATTCAAAACATATTGAGCAGAGACAAATCAACTTTAAAATTAAGTTTTAGTAAAGTGTTGGTAGTTAGTGATACAAAAGCATTAGGGTGAAGAGTAAAAGAGTTGGTAGTTTGTGATCCAAAAGCATTAGAGCGAAGAGTATCTTTTTTATTCGTTTGAAATATTCTATCGTTTACTTGTGAGTTTTGTATTTTGGCTATATATGAAATAATTAATATTTAGTCAATTAAATATATAAAAATTCTATTCACGACCGTTATGCCAAATGGACATAGTTCTACTTTTGAGTTTCATATTGATAGTCTTTTTTTTGTGTGAATTTGTAACATGTCGAGCATTATCTAATAGTAAATGTGGATATAATTAGAGTATTTGCAATTGTAAAACATGAGTTCTTTATCTTATGGTTACATTCATAGTGGTTATATATTAATGGTTAGAATAATGTCTATTTATAGATTGTTTTGTAACTTCATAAGCAAATTAATTATTTTTTCTTTGTAGGTCGTTTTTAAAAATGAATTTTAATTGAAGTGCTTGCTTGTTGTGATAAGAACGGAGTTTGATAAAGAGCCATTAAGCTTTTAGAATAATAATAATAATAATAAATCTAATTTAGAAGTAAGTTTTAATTAAAATTCTTGTAACATAAAATAAAAGCTCTTTGATAGCGGAAGAGTCTATTATGTAGAGCTGTACATTAGTTTATGCAAGTAAGGAATAACAATTTTTCTAATTTTTACATGCAAGTTTTAATTAAAATTCTTCTAATATATCATATAAGATAAGAGTTACGTAATCAATTCGAGTTCTTTCAGGACCACTAAGGTGAGTATTCGACCGTAAACTTTAGAGCCATGTGCAATTAGTCGAAGTGCGTATAGGCTAGTTCGAACATTCACGGTTATAAAACAATAAAAATAAAGAGTTACGTAGATATGATCATGTCTATTTACGTATAGAGCAACATTTTTTTTTTCCTTGCTAATTTTAGAAGTGAGTTCTAAATAAAGTTCTTATAACAGTAGCATAAAAGCTGTTTTGAGAGAGATTTTCTGTTACGTAGTGAAAACAATTTATTTATTTAGGTACGGAATAACTTTTGAACTTTAGCTTCTTTAAGATACGTATGACCACTATAACGTAGGAATGGATACGGGGGCGAATTAAAATAATAAAGGAAAAAGTTATTTAATTTAATTTATAATATAAAACCTTAAATAAACATTCAGAAAAAGTAAGATGCCCAAGGACAACCTCGGTTGATACGTCAATTTCATTTACCCTTGATTTCCGAGTCTTTGACGGTGCCGTTATGACGCCGTTGGTGGTCCCGCACTACTAAGATAATGATACAAGCTTTTATAGCCGGTGGTTGGATGGTAATCTAATTTAGTTGAAGATTTAGCATTTGTGGTTGGACAAGAGTGATAATGCTTTTCTTTTCACGAGATGATCTTTTTTTTGTTTGCAAACACGTCCTAGTTAATAGTTATTACGCCCCCTTTTGGTGTAGTTAAAATTAACCGGTGTTTTCAGGCAAGGGTGGAAAGAAAATATTTTATAGGGCGAGGGAATTGTTAATTAACAGTGTTTGATTGGTATAATTTTTCACCCGAAATTTTTTTAAAATTTTGGATTTTTTCTTCACGTTTGACTTCATTTTACATGGAAGTTGTTCATTAAAGTTAATTTTATTATTATTATTTTTTTACAATTGGTTATGAAATTTGTTACAATTGCCAAAAAATTTTAAAAAAAAATTGCCAGAAAACTATTTTTTCATCAAAGATTAATGTTTGTTTGACTTCGTTTTAAATGAAAATTGTTCGTTAAAATGATTTTTTTTTTTTTTACAATTGGTTATAAAATTTTATTTCCATTACCAAAAAAAAATGGCTAGAAAGATGGGAAAATGAATTCCCTAAAAAAGTGGAAAAGGGGCGCGTGGGGGATAGGTCGAAAAAAAATTGCCTGGAAAATTTGTGTCATCAAACAACATAAAAGTGGGAAGTGAGAAAATATTTTCCATTTTTCATGGAAAATTTAACAAATCAAACAGTGCATAATGTATTTTATTAAGCCCTTGTTTGATCATCATTTTTACGAAAATATATTTTTCTCTCTTCTTTTCAACTATACATTCTTTAATAAAATAATATTATACGCAAATTTAAAACTTTTACTTATTTTCTAATGAGTTATTCTACATGAACATAATAAAAAAAACAGCCAAACAAAGGTTGAATGTTGCCAACACAGCACATGTCAAATTGTCAATATCCTTGTCTACTAACCCAAGTAGCATTACATTTTTTAACTATATATTTTTCATCAATTTACGATTCTAAATGCAGTTTGTACGAAAAATGGGACTCAAACATGCCCTAAATTTTAAATGTTCCTAACTAAAATCAATTAAGATCTAAATATCTTGATAATTCGTGGATTTATAAGAACTTTAAAAGATTTGAATGGATTTTAAGTTTAAAAATATACATAACAACCTTTTTAGAAATTTCATCATTTTTAATGAAATTCTTATTGAAATTAACTCAAAAGCACGAATTTCAAAAGAGTTCATAATATTTTAAAAATCATTAAAATCCCAGTTCAAGACATTCACGCAAGACCTTTAGTAGTTTCAATAAAAAAATGATGAAATGTGTAGTTGAAAATTAGATAAAATTTGTGAGTCCAAGAAATACGTTATTAAAATTAATTTTTTATTTTGATTTAAATTTACAACAAAACGTTAACTCATGCCAAACATTGACTTTGTAATTTTTATTTAAAAATATTAATAAATGGTTCGTTATGTATATTTATTATCTAGCCCCTATGTGGTAATGATTGAAAGTTGATGAAGATTTTTAAATCAAAGTCAATAATTAATTTTAACATCACGATTCACAATAATTCAATCATAAATTTTATCAAACTTTATAAAATCTGATTTTAATTTACACTAAACATAGGTATAGCGTTGTCACTCTTTCTTCTATGAATTATTAATTTTATTACGCTAGAAATATAAATTTTGTGATGGGAAAAATGCACAGTTCAGTCTTTTACTTTCACAAAACCCAAAATCAGATCACATAGTTTACAAATTCAAATCTCAGGTTTTTTTTAGAATTTAATTAATTATGATTAACAATTAATTTATTAAATTAAATATTTAATTGTAGTAAAATAAAATTGACCCACCACACCATACTCCACCCCCACCTCCACCCCTACCTCCACTGCTCCGTCTACCGTTGACTACTCCGGCGGCCGACGACTACTCCGGCGACTATTCCGACGACCATTTTCCGGCCACGCTTAATTCCGGCGACAATTTTTCGGTGAACGTTAGACGTCGCATAATTCCGGCGATTGCTCCGATTTCAAGGTCACAGATTATTTTGAGATCACAAATAAAAAAATTATAGGTCACAGATTTTTAATTGATCACAGGTTAAGAAAATTTGTTGGTCATAGATAAAAAAAAATTATGTCACAGGTCAAACTGCTCCGATTCCAATGTCACAGATTATTTTAAGGTCACAGATTTTCAAATTTATAGGTCACAGATTTTTAATTGATCATTTTATTGGTCACAGATCAAAAAAATTAAATGTCACAGGTCACATATTTTCAAATTTGTGAGTCACAGTTCAATGGCCAGGTCACAGACACCAAAAAACCGTTCAATACCTAGGTCACATATCTAAAATTTTATAGGTCACAGAAATTTTGTATGTCAGAATTTTTTTCGAGGTCACATATCTTAAATTTTATAGGTCACGAAAATTTTGTAGGTTACAAATTTTTTCGAGGTCACATATCTTAAATTTTATAGGTCACAGAAATTTTGTAAGTCACAGATAAAAAAAAATTATGGCACATCGCATATTTTCAAATGTCACATTCTTTTTTAATTACAAATTATCAAATTTAAAGTTACGGACACCAAAAAGAACTACACCGCCGGGGAAATCCCAGTGCACTACCAATCACAGCACCACCACCATCATGGTCGCCCCGTCACAACACCATCACAACCACCGCCATAATAATAATTTAAAAAAAAACAACAATTACAATAGTCGCAAATCACAACCCACAAATCACATTTAAAATATGCAAAATTTCAGACAACATTCACTACACGAGTCGATGCTTATAACAATTCATCTCAGCATCATCCAATTCCCGTCACAGCCACACACACATCCAACAAAACTTCATCCAATTCTAGTCCGGCGCGTTGGCTCAACTCAGGGACTCACGAGTTAGTGTCTTCAGAACTCACTGAGTCAATAAATCGCTGTTCCAGGCTCAGATCTGTATTTTTACGCTTCGGTCTTCTGCAGCTGCTTCCCCTGGCTTGCCGGCTGACACTGTGAATGGGCAGCAGATTCTCCTGGCTCGCCTGCCGGCGCTGCTGAATCGCAGCGTCGCGACTCTGCTGCGACGCTACCGAATCCATTCAGCAGCGTCGCGCTGCCATCAAAGGGTGGGAGAGGGGGGGGAGGGGGAGGAAGCGACTGCAAGGGGGTAGGAGAAGGGAGGGAGGGCAGAGAGACGATGAAGAGAGAGAGAGAGACACCGGACACGATGTGTGAGGAGGTAGGGTTGTGAGGAATTGATAAATAAATTAGGGTTTTAATAGATTAATTATTTAATTAAAATGATAAAAAAAAACCTGATAAATGAAAACAAAACGTGAAAACCTAAATATTTAAAAGGCAAAAGAAAAGGCTTGGTCAGTATAATTTCCACATTTTGTGATTAGGTAAGAGTGGCCCATTTTTTTTCTTGCCTACTTTTCTTTTGACAAGTAATTGTTTTTTGACGTGTAAATCGTTATTATGGAACTTTTATTAAAAATGTTAATAAAAAATTGGTACATATAGTTATTTGGTGTGTTAAATGATAAAACAGAAATTATACAAATTACATTTTAAATAATATAATGTACTGCAATAATTGTGCGAAAATGTAAATAAAATCTCAATTTTAGTAGATTTTATTGGAAGATAAGTATTATCTATGAGATAAAACATTAAGAGATTTACGGGAAATAATTAATGTTTAATCAAATATTTAGTTAAAAGTTTTACTCACTCATAAATAGATATGAATGAACAATTATAATTGAATGGTACTTGTGAATGCTCAAAATGTGAGGTTAAAAAGTGTTTCAAATGTTTATAAACAATGTATAACATCGAACCATATATAGGCTAATATTTAATTAAGAGTAGTGCTTCTTGTACAGAAGAAGAAGCAACAGAAATTCACCATAATAGACTCACATGTGGGTCCTGTGCCTTTTTTTTTTCTTTAAATACACGGTGAGGCTTGCTCTGTGTGTGTATTCTGACCAATTTTTAGTGCTTCTTTCGTACAATGAGAATAATTGTGCTTTTAGAGAGTTTCTAAAAGTTTACATTGAATACCCATAAACTTTTTAAACACCAAAAAGTCATTAAAAGTTTCAATTGAATACATCCCCTAAATCAATTTTCCAATCAAATAATGAGTTATTTACATCGTAAAATACTTAAAAGCTTCCCATTATAAGTAAATGAAAATGTGTTTTATATAATATAGATTAAGGCAAAGCATTCAAATCGTGTTATGCACAAACTCGACCTTGTGCAAGATTTTTAACGACATAGCCTGAAACTAGCATGTTTCACCTTCGTGTAAGATTGGCCGTTGTCATTGGACTATCACTTTCTCGAGTTATTTTTCAAGTATAAATTTCATAATTTCAATCAAAGGGAAAAAAAATGCAAAATGATGATGAATTGGGAAGATTTTATAAATAGATAGAGATTAATGATTGATAATTGAATATTATTTGTGGATTCGTTAAAATGTATAGTTGAAATTGAAAATTGAAAATTTATAAATCATTTCTATATTAACCAAACGGATGTAAATTGTTGCGAGTGCGGGTATTTATACACATTTTTTTCCAAATTTATTAAGACGAGATGATATGCCCTATTGAGTTGTTTTCGAAAACGAGATGAGATGTTGATTTGTTGAAGACCATATCTTATCAAGCACCCTCAAATTTGGTGGTGATGTGGAATGAACGCCAAGCTTAAAAAGAACATTTTCAAAAGACTCCATTTGTTGAGGTTTCATAAGGATATCAACAACTCGTTTAGATGGGGTATCTATTGAACATGTATTGCGCCATTGACAGCCATTTCATGAGTGAAAGTGATAGTCAAGTATTATAGGTTTCGTGCGAGCATGAAATATCGAATTACAGGAGATGTGAATAGCAACAATGATTGATGTTTGACGTAATGTAGTGGATATTGAAGCCGAGGCATGCAATTGGAGCCTTATTTTTACGTTATCTTACCTTACCTCCACCGAAAAATACTTTATATTGTCCTTTCTCTTTACACTATTTCAAAAATAACAAAACATTTTTCACATTTCAAAAATCAAATTTTTAACATATACATACACATATATATATTTATATATTTTTTATTTATATACATAAATAAATATATATATGTGTGTGTGTGTAATTAACCCATTCACCTCCACCACCCCGCCTTTCCGACGACCGTTCCGAAAACTACTCCGATTCCGACGACTGTTCTGGTGACTATTTCGACGAGCATTACGACGATTGCTCCGATTTCGACGACTATTCCGGTGACCGTTTCCGGCAATTGCTCTGATTTCATCAATTGTTCCAACTCCGACGAATATTCCAGTGACAAGTCCGTCATTTTTTTTGTACAGTTGGTCACAATTTAAGTCACAAGTCACAGCTCAAATCACAAGACACAACGCATTGTTATTTAAATAAAAATGCAATAGAATGGAATGTTCCACCGAAAAATACTTATATTCTACTTTATCTTTACGCTATTTCAAAAATAACAAAACATCTTTCACATTTCAAAAATCAGATTTTTAACCTATACATACACATATATATATTTATATATATTTTATTTATATATATAAATATATAAAAAGATATAAATATAATTAACCCATAAACCTCCACCACCCCGCCATTCCGACGACTGTCCGGCGATCGTTCCGACAACTGCTCCGATTTCGACGACTATTCCGGTTACCGTTTCCGACTATTGCTACGATTCCGTCAATTGTTCCAACTCCGGCAAATATTTCGACGACAACTTTGTCATATTTTTTTGTATAGTTGGTCACAGTTCAGGTCAAAAGTCACAACGCATTGTTATTTTTT
>CAIGRO010058417.1:0-10165 GCA_903798355.1 Fraxinus baroniana
TATTTTAGTTTATTGTGATTTCACTTTGATTTAGTTGGTATTTAAATTTGTAGTAGATATATTTAGTTTGTTTTAGATTTATTGCTAGTAAGATATAAATATATATTGAATTCAATGAATTAATGTCATAAAAGTAGACAGATAAAAAATTATACGGCGAAACCAGCGATTTAAAATCGGAGGTTTATGTTTGAGTTTTTTTTCAAATCGTTCAAAATAGTTTGATTTAGGTCTGGGTTTTTCTCAAACCGATTTAAATGGTTTTGTTTGAAATTTTTTCATAATTTAAAAATTTGTTAAAAACGGACTGCTTACGCCCTTAATTTTCCAAATATAAACCCAAGGACGTATTTGTATTTTCACATATCAGTCCCCTGTCTTATCCTCCTCACGCCCCCGCTATCTTGCATCTTTGTTTTTCTTGCACACACACAAATGAGCACACACAAATAGAGAACGAAGAAGGGAAAAAAAAAAAAGCCCTAATTCTACTGCTCGCTCAATTAATTTGTTTATCGGAATTAATTTGTTTTTTTAAAATTGTTCTATTGGTTTCTTAAATCTGATTCTTGTTTTGTGTTGTGATGAAACTAGGGTTTTGTATCTCCACACCTTCATCGTGAAGTGTGGGTTAGATTATTGAAGTTTCTACGCTGCAAATCGTGTCGCGTCATCATCTGTGAGTGTCAAATCAAATGGTTTTTTGTTGTTCACTTTTTCTCCAAGCAAATCTCTTGCCGTATTATTCTTTTGATTTGGTTTTCATTTTCCGCCTAAAATTGGTAAAAAGACCTGGGATCCATTTTGGAATATGTGTGAAATGAATAAAGTCTGTTAATAAAGTGATATTTGGGTCAAATTTTTGTTATGGAGAATGCCCTTTTTCCTCTTTCGCAAGATTGTATAATTTATTTTCATGTGGGATTAGAGCCCTGTTCTCGAAGCCTAATAAAATTACGTCTGGCTGAAGGATTGACAGAGGCGCGGAGCACTTAATGGGGGGCGGTTATTAGAAAAATAATTGCAATTTATTGGCCAAAAAAGGGGGAACATATTGCCTACTTCTCTGATGATAAGTAATATACAATGTAGTGTTTTTTCAACTGAATCTTAGGTGAATATGCTGTTCATTTTCTTTAACTATCCTAATGTAATCTGGGGATAGTGGAATTGGTTGTATGATGAGGGGAGTTATTAGGTTTTTATTTCTTCCTTTTAGCTGTTGAAAATAAAAGCTTACAATTTGTGAATCATGTATATACTATCTTTTTATGCCTAAAATAATTCATAGTATTAGGTGCATTATGCTGTCTTCATTACTCTTCCCTTGGGTTGCACATTTATTCACATCAAGCACTTAAACTTGTGGGGCTCTTTTTCATTGCCTTTCTTTCTTTTTTGGGGGTGAGTCTTGTACTTCCTGCATATTTGTTTGTATGATAATAGTGCGATGTAACTATTAGTTATTATAGCTATTGACTCTTTTACATCGCTCTGTTACTGTGTGTTTACCCCTTGGTTTGTTGTTTTACTTGAATTGGAAGCCTTCTTTTAAATTTTCTTTTGTTTTAATCAGGGTGAGATTCGTGTCTGAGGGTAATTTGGTATCATACAAGATGTCGTCACCATATGCCATTCTTGACAATAGGCCAATTGATCAATGGAAGGTCACTGAGCTAAAGGAAGAACTAAAGAGACGTAAATTAACAGTAAAGGGGTTGAAAGAAGATTTGGTAAAGCGGTTAGATGAAGCTATTCGCAATGAAACTGAAAATGCCCAGGAAAATACTGATAATGATTTTGGTATTGCTCCCCAGCCTGAGTTACAGTCTAAACAAGATACAACTAAATTGTTTGTTTCTGAAACAGCAAAGGATCTTAAGGGCACTGGAAACAACTTTTTTGAGAAGGCAGATGACGAAATGCCAGAGATTGAGGTTGATGATAGCAGAGGCACACTGGATAAAGGACAACTAGGAGAAGAGGAATTAATCCGTGGAAGTGATTCTGTTAGGGTGGAAAGCGAGCAGGTTACTACTTTGGAAACCGGTGGTATGGTTGAGAGGCTGGAGTCCGTAACAGCATTTAATGTGCAACCCATAAACATCAAGGAAACGAAGAGCGGGAATGGAGATTCAACTGCGCAGATTGATGATGATGATGACTTGAAGTCTTCTAAGCAGGATGCTAAGCTGAACCTGTCTGATTCATATAGTCAGGTGTCTGCGGTTAGTGAAAGTGGTGTGTCTATGGTACCTTTGGGTGGGTCAAATGCTCAAAATTGTGAAATCCCGACTGAAACCAGGAAGTCAGAGGTGCAGCTTCAAAATGATGGCTTGAAGTCTCTTCAAATGGACGCAAAGATCAACTCATCTGATATAAACTATCAGGTATCTGAGGTCAACTCTGATTTAAGGGTTCAAGTAAATTCTTATTATGTTTCTACTGAATCTGTCTCCACTACTGAGAAAAATGAATTAAAAGTTGACTTAGTTGCTGATAATGTCAAATTCCTAGAAGTTAAGCCTGAGATGGTGCAGTTATCGCCCAGCAATGTTGTCCCTGATGGCAGTGAATCCTATCCCATGAATGTCGAAGAGTCACACGATGACAAGGTATCTGTGGAAGAGGCAGGTGGCAGTAATGCTGAAAATATAGAAACTCTCAAGAAAAACAATACTGGAAAATTGGGTTCTCGAGAAAAGTTGAGTTTAGACCAAATCTCTGATGATGATACCATGAAAGAGGACATATTGGAGAGTAAACAGATGGTTTCCAAATCTAATTGTGAGGAAATGAGAAAGAAAGGTGAGAAAACTGAAATTCCCACTATGAAAGAGGATGATACAATGAAGAGTAAACCGATGGATTCTAAGTCAGACTTTGATGAAATTAGAGATAGAGGTGAGAAAACTGAACTAACTGTTGTGAAAGAGGAAGATCATGTTGATGTTGACGGTGACGGTGATGATAAAATAGCTGAGCCTTTAGTTTCTAGTGTTGGAATCGAGAATGAACCTGCTTCGACATCCGTTAAAAGGAAATCTATAGGTAAGCTTTATAACACTGCAATTGTTTTCTACTTCATTGCTTTCAATGTTCTCATTTGCTTTGAATACCATTAGGCTCGTATATCCTAGGTACTTGTCCTATAGCAAGACCCTTCTTCTTTTGGTTTGTGAGAACTGATGTGTCATTTGAAAATGTGGTCTTTTTGTGGCATAGATGGTGTGAATGTGATCTTTTAAGATGATAGAGGTATTATTTATGATGAATTTATAGTGTCTACAAGGTGTCCTTCCTTTCTGTTGCTTCTAGTTTAGTCAGAACCGTGTCAGAGCAAAAGTAACATAAGGAGCTGGATGAAAGGTTTGTATGACAATGTATATTTTTTCTTATGTGGGAGGTGAAAATGAATTGTGACGTGTAACTTAAAGCATGTTTGGGAGTCGTTCATAAATGGTTTAAATTGTAAATAGATTGAAACGAGTGATGGGTAAGTGAGTAGTAATTGTGGGTTTTGTGAAATATGTGTATAAAAAGTAGTTTGACCGATTATAAACAATTTATAAACTGTAGCCAAACAAGGGATTAAACTAATAAAAATAATTGCAATATATGACTTCTATATTCTGGAGAAGTGAGAACTATTAACTTCAGAATTTTTATTGTTGAGGAAATAGCTGCCCCTACTTTATGCTCCGCCTGCCTTCAAGTATCATCAAACTCTAAAAAGTTTTTACTAAAGAATTTGGTCTTCAAGTTGAGAAATTTAATATGGGCGAGTAATTGAATTTAGGACTTGGTTGAATTTTGTGGTGCAAATGGCTGTTTTTCTGAACCATATGTCATATTGGTTTACTTACTTTTTCTCAACTTCATTACTTTCCAAAATATGCTATTATTACGTTGTAATTAATTTTATCTAAACTCAATAAATTAATATGAAAAAACACCATCCAAAAATTGTCTGGTTGACCACACAAGTCAAGCCGTTGCATGGATTAGGCACTCTGTTCCACCATGTCATCTCTGCTTGAATGTCGTGATAGGTTATAGCTTTTTGACTGTTGATGGCTTGGAAACTCCAGTTTAGCAGTAACCCTGCAGTTTCTGTAGCTTTTATGCCTCCGCCTGCTGTATGAAAATTATTTAACGAGATCACCTTACAGATGAAGGAGCAGTTGGAAACAATGATGTTGTAAAGAGGCAGCGAAGGTGGAACTCAGAAGCCCTCAAGGTTCCTGAACTACAAAGTGGTAATATAGTGGGTTCTGTTACACCTAAGGATCCATTTAGGCCTGCTTTCAAGCGCAGCTTTTCTAGATCTGACTCTACAGTCAGCGAAGAAACACCGAAGGAGCGTGTGGGTAAGTTGTCATGTTTCTTTGTGTATCTTTTTTCTATTTGAGAATATCACTTCGTACTCTGAACAGAATTTATACGGTGTTTTGTGGCAGTTCCACCATCGGTAAAGCCTCACACTACTGCTCTCAGAATTGATAATTTTCTGCGCCCTTTTACTTTGAAAGCGGTTCAAGAACTACTTGGAAAAAGGGGCACAATCACCAATTTCTGGATGGATCACATCAAAACCCATTGCTATGTTTCTGTATGTTTGATTTCTCTCTCCTCCCAGGACTGTTTCCATTTTTTTTTTTTTTCAGAGTCTACGTTGATATCTAGCCCTTGTTTGAGCCCCATTTTGGAGGATAAAAATGAAGTTTGGAGTAGTGTTTTTTTGGAATATGTGGTTAAAAAATAAGAAAAAGTTTGCGATTACGTGTAGAATTATTTTATTGGAGAATGTGTGGTTGAAAATGAGTTTTGAAAAAAATTATTTTTTTGATAAAATGGGGCTCGAACAATGGCTTAATGTTGCACTAGGTTGAGAAATTATACACAACCATTTTACTGGTTTAAATATGAAGATTTCTTTATAGGGACTTGTTTCTGAGTTGGCAATTTTTATTCAGAGTTCTATAGATCGAATAACCAGTAATTGCTTTGTGCGTGCAGTATTCTTCTGTTGAAGAAGCTGTAGAAACTCGTAATGCTGTGTACAATCTCCAATGGCCTCCAAATGGGGGACGCTTGTTGGTAGCCGAGTTCGTTGATCCTCAAGAAGTAAAAACACGGGTAGAGGCACCTCCCCTGTCTCCTGCGACTCCAGGTAGTGCTCCTCCTAACTTCCCTCCTGCTCATCCCACCGCGCAGCATCCCCAGCCTTCTCTACACCAACAGCTTCAGAGGCAGCATCTTCCTCCACCTCCTTCTCTTCCTCCACCTCCGTTGGCTAACCTACCCCCCGCCAGGGAACGCCCACAACTAGAGAGGGAACCCCCGCAAAGGGAACAGCCACTCCCGGCGAGGGAACGACTTAATCTTCCGCCACCACCTCCACTTGCCGAGAAAGTTGACCCACCAATTGTCACTTTGGATGATCTCTTCAGGAAAACTAAAGCAACACCTCGTATCTACTACTTACCATTGTCCGATGAACTGGTTTCAGAAAAGCTCAAGGCAGAGGGGAAGAATGTCAAGCAGTAGACATTAGGCTGTACTTACAGCAAAGCTCCTCGATTTCTAATGGATCGGTTAGTATGTAAGATAATGGTTAGAAGTATCATGTAATTGCGTCTTTGCAGGTCTGCAGGTGTTGAATGTAGGATGTTCCAGTTATCCAGGATGCTGTTTGCCAGTTTGAAGGATTACACAAGATTCGAGTTGAAGTTAGGATTGCCCTAGTCGGGTTGTTGCTGGGTTGCATACGTAACTTTGGCACTCTCTTCTAGACCAAATCAGTATTTTACCAAAATTTTCTGTGTCCCTATCAACATCTGAAATTACAATTGTGAGAGACATCTAAGAACGTCATCTGGTTTGTACTTGGATTTAAGAGTGAGGATAATCATTATTATTATGGTGCTCTAAAGGATTTTCAATCTTCTTTTATTTTTTTATTTTTTTTAAGTTGATTAATGAAGTTGTTTTTGGTATTACTTCCATCATATTATATCTGTACTTTGTGTGGTTAAATTTTGAGACGTGCGTGAAAGGAGCGGACGGTATTTAATGGAGTTTGATTATCATTAATATCAATTTCAATGGTGATTTACTTGTAGTTTGTGGTAAACACAGTGGCTGATCCGAATTGATTCTTGCAAGAACCGGATCTAAAGTGGACTACTATATTTACCCTGTGCTTGCGGGTGCACGTCAATATTGGCATCAAAGGCGTAGTTGATAACGATTTTATTGTTAATAGGCATTATCTAGGAGCAATAAACTTGGTTTCACAAGGAGAATGGTTGGCTTTCCATTGTTGATAGCAGTGCTCCTTTGGGAGCGGTTCCACACGAATGTTGTCCATAAAAATAGAGCAATAAATTGTGGGTTCAAGGAAGTGGATATTACACAAAACGAGAGTTTGTAAGATTCAATATCAAATTTCAGATATTAGGTTTCACTTTTCAAAAATTAGATATTTCATATTTAAATATTAATATTAATTATATAATTTTTATTCCAAATCCTAATCAATTTCATTTTGGCAAACATTTTCCTTCTCTCTCGTCGCACCGTCTTTTCTTTTCTCACCCTCTTCTCTCCGCAACCCACAGAGGGTACATGCACATGGCGGACTAGGATGAGGTGACGACCATCGTCAACAGTCGCTTCTCCGACCCACCCATTCCCTAGACTTCAGCGTAGCGTCGCCACAAGATGGAGAAGCTTCGCCAGCGCTATTGCGCTAAGAAGCAACGGTCTCTTTCCTATTTGTATCCAGCCGGTCGTTTCATCTCCTCTTGGTTCTTCTTCAACCATATGGACGCCATGGAGAACGAAACAGACCCATCCTCGACCGAAACTGGATCGGGTGATAACCTCGATAATACTGTCCTATTGAAATCATTTCTTGATCAGAGCATACTGAAATTGAAGCTCAAATCAAAGAATAGTGTCAATTCTAGCCCCGTGGTTTTCAGCCGTGGCGGTGTAATAGATCTACTTTACGGTGGTTAGATCTGATTTGCGGGGTTTTCATGCCGCCACCGTATTGATGGTGAGGTGCTGCGATGGTGAGATGTTGACAGTGGTGGAGAATCTGCTTGGGATGTGGTGGTAGTGGTGGTGCTTATGCTGCTTATGGAGATTTTGGGTGATTTTGGTGGTGTTTGGAGTTTTCGTCTGTTGTGCAGGTGGAGGTGCGAAGACGTGGTGGATTAAGCGGCGGCATCTGGTGGTGGTGGTGGTGGTGGTGGTGGTAAGGTGTTTAGGTGATGATGGTACGATGGTTGTGTGTGGGTTGTGGTGTTAGTTATGATGTTGGCTATGGTATTTGAGACAATGGTTTTGTTGTTGGGAGGTGGTGGTGGTGGTTCTGGCGACGGTGGTTTGGGCTGTTGCAATGGTGTGGTGGTAGTCACAAATGATTTGATTAATTGTGGCCAATAAATTGGTTGGTGTATGATCAATAAATAATATGGAACCAATGAAACAAATAAACTGTGACTAATACACATTGTGTGACCTAAACATTTATTAATTTGTGACCAATAATTTAATAAATTGTGAACTAAATATAATTTTTGATCAATTAGTTTGATATTTTGTGATCATAAAATAAGTTGTAACTTATAAAATTTGTAATGTTATTATTAATTTGATAGATTTGTGACCGATAAATAAATTGTGACGTATGAATTTTTTATTTGTGATCGATGAACAAATTATGACATGTAAAATTTTTGAGTTGTAACCGCAAAATAATTTGTGACATATAAAAATTGTGATTTGTGACCAATTATATGAAATGTGACTAAATTATATGAAATTGTGACATTAATATATTTAATTAATAAAATATATGTTTAATTAATTAATTTATAAATAAAATTAAAAAAATCTAAGATTTGAAATTTTAAACATAATATCTTTGATTTGAAATTGGTAAAACTAAAGATCTTAGGTTGTGTTTGATTGACACAATTTTCCATGAAACTTGGAAAATGAATTCTATTTTCTTGGTTTTGGCTTGTTTGATTGCCACAATTTTCTAGGCAAAACTTTTTCCCCCCACCCCTATTTTCCTCATTTCCTCAAAATTGATGAGGAAAAGTTTTTCTAGGTGCTGGTGCCCTTTTTTTATAAATTTTATTTTATTATTTGGCAATGAAAACAAATTTCATAACCAGTTGAAAAAAAAAAAATTATTTTAATAGACAATTTTCATGTAAAACAAAGCCAAACGAATACTAAACTTTGATGAAAAAAATGATTTTTTTAGGAAATTAAAAATTTTCGTTTTTTTTTTTTACTTTTTAGCAATGAAAACAAATTTTATAACCAATTGATTTTTTTAGGAAATTTTTTTTTTTCCGTTTTTTTTAACTTTTTGGCAATGGAAACAAATTTTATAACCAATTGTGAAACAAATTATCACTTTAATGGATAATTTTCATGTAAAACAAAGCGAAACGAACACAAAATGTAAAAAACTTTCGAGTGAAAAATTATACCAATCAAACATATTAAATTAACAATTCCTTGCAAAATAATTTCTATACAATAACTTTCCCTAGAATTCATTTTATTCCCACCCATTTTCTACCCTTGCAATCAAACGGACCCTTAGTTATGAAATCTTCTCAATTCATATATAAGGTGTATTCTTTACCTCAATTCAAAAGTAAGGTTAATAGTTTGAAAATTCAAAAATCAGGTATAGATTTAATTAATTAAAAATATTTATTAAATAAAGTCACGGTTTATGATTAATGGTAACAGATTCATAATTATAAATTACAGATTTACATACTGGTCACATATCATCAAATTTTTTGATCACCGATTATTTCGAGGTCATTGATTTTTAAATTAGTTGGTCACGGATTATTTTTGAGTCACGTATTATTAAATTTTTAGGTCACAGATATTGCCAAACATTTGGTTACAGATTACCAAACATTTGGTCACAGTCGACCAAATAATTGGTGACCACTAAACTACCAAATTCACAACAAGAAAAAATGTACAGACACTGCAACTTTGCTTTCATCACTTCCCTCCATTTTTCCCAATTCCAAAACCATTGGTCTTCTTTCATAATCAGCAAAAAATCGTCCATCAAAATGAAATTCATAGCATTTCTCACAGAAAATGGCATAAATCTCCTGGAGAAGAGAATTCTCCCAGCATTAGACAAAATGGGCAAAGTTTCCCATCTCTATTGGACATGTGACGACGCCATTTTCCTCCACAATCTCCTCAATGGCCATGGAATTCAATTTGTAGCCCAGTTCAAGAAAGAAGCCCTTTTTGAAGCTTACCAGATTTCTAGCCATGGTTGTGCACAGCGGCTTGAACTGCGTAGCCTCTTTGAAGGAGGCGGTGGTCGAGGGCGGATCCCAAATGTCCCGATGCATCCATTACGCAGACGATTTGGTTCAACATTGCTAATACCATTTCTCCACACAGTGTACACGTAGAGAGAGAGAGAGAGAGAGAGAGAGAGAGAGAGAGAGAGATGGGTATGTGGGTGTTTTTGTGTGTTATTCAAAGAGAGGGAGAGAAAATGGGAGATTTAGAGAGAGAGAGAGAGATAGACTTGAGAGTGATAAATTAGGGTTAGAGTTTTAATATATTATCTGATTTTTGAATGGTGAAACTTGATCCCTAATTTTTGAATTTCAATCTTCAAACACCTGAATTGTTATAATTTCCCCAAATTATAACCCAGACCAACGGTGCTAAAACCCAAATTATAACCCGGTCCCCAACAACTATCCAAACCCAAACCCAGATCAACAGTTATCCAGGAAGTTACACTAAAACTCAGCCCAAACTCGACCCAAATCCAAACTAATGCCCAGCTCAACAGTGACAGAACCCAAATTATAGCCCAGCCATCACTGACAGCCGATCTGTAACCATTTATAAAATACCATCTCTGCTAAACTAGGGTTTCACGAGTCTCTCCCATCTCAGTCTCAGCAAAATCCCCAGCCGTAGCCGCTTCAGAATGGTTGCTGCAAAGAAAACTGTACTTCTCTCGCTCTGTCTTTCATCAGATCTTGATCCAGTTTTAATTTTCTTTTTACACTCAAATCTAAACCTTTATAATTCTTTGCCTTCTCTGATTCTATTTGTTTTACAGAAAAAG
>CAIGRO010058435.1:0-12777 GCA_903798355.1 Fraxinus baroniana
AATTAAATAAATTATTTACAACACAGGGGCTTAAGCAAAGCTGCAGCCCGTGACACCTAGGCACCACAAAGCGAGGATTCGTGTCTTATCGTGGTTCTCGCCTTTCCAAATGATGTTTATCACTTGGTCATGTCACGAAGTACGACCTAGTCATATAAGATGTATTTTGGCATTTTGAAAAATATTGGACATTTTTCGAATATCTTTGCAGACAATTTTCAACTCCATTACTAAAGAGAATTTTTGTAGCAATTTTCTCTATAATTAATCAAAACTTTAGTTGAAAAGCTATGCAATAATAAATTTATTTCATTTAAATTTAAAGAATATAACACAAAATATTCTTTACAATTATATTCTCAATAACAGTATTGTACTGACCGATGTTTTTAGTAGCTACTAATTTCCAAGTCGTCGTTGTTTATATCACCAAAGAAATTCCAAAACCTTCGATATATGTCAGAAGGTCAAATTCAGAAACATAGTTTGAGAGAGAGAGAGAGAGAGAGAGAGTTGGATTTTGATAACCTTGTACATATCAAAAAGAGTAATATTATTTCTAGCCTCAGTTTTAAATGCCCGTCTACATAGTATGCAAGTGTTATTAATTGATAGATTAACTTAAAAACCTTGTGACTTACATATTATCCAAATTGGTACTAGATAGCATTACTGTATAGAGAAAGAGTTAATTCAAGAAATGGTCAATAAAGTTTCAGAAACATTTCAAATTGATACTTCAAGTATTTTTTTGATTTATTTAGTCCCTAAAGTAAAACAAAGTTACATAATTGGTCACATTGTCAGACCTATTAACGAGATAACCGATGTAGAAGTCGATAAACCTTGATGTGGACAAATGGTTGCTACAATGAATATTCGTTGCAACCTATTTCAGTTTTATCGTGAAATTTTTATTGTTTATTGATGGTGATAAATTGGTAAGGGTTGAAGGGAGCAATTCGAGATATTTTGGTTGATTGTATTTTTTTTTCTTATAAGAATCACGTTTTAGTTTGGATATTTATAATTTCATAATATGGACACAATAATCATTAGGTGATGTCAAGGTTTAATGGTGATATATTGAATCTGGAGTGGATGTTGGTAGCAAGCTGACGACCAATTATGTAGCAAAATTAACTTTAACGATACTAAAATAATCAATTTAAAATATCTGCTGAACTTGAGTGACGGGAATTAGAGTAGCTAGCTGGACATGAACAAGTGCCAACAAAACTTGAACACTAAAAATATAAAATATAGGTGCAAAACATAGTATTCCACATGTAGACACAATTGAATGTCCAATTTATTGGTTGTCTTGAATTAAAACTTGATTCGACTCCAAGACTTCAGGTAACATGTGATACTATACAATTATTTAGTTATTTATTTATTATTAATTAATTAATGATAAGAAAAAGGTGTTAGTTTCACCACAAACTTTTGTTCTAACTAAATCAATTGCCGGCCTATAAGTCAAGCAGTTTGAATTTTATATACGCATGCTTCAAGTTGCGTCTTCATAGTGCTAAGAGGATCTCTTGTTCGAATCATTATTCATTGATGGATTGTAGTTGTTTCCAAGTTGCTTCTGGGACACGTTGATGAACAATTATTTTGGATGAAGAAGACAAACACATTAGTTTATAGTGAAGGCACAAGTTTAATTAGACATGCATGTCTAATAATTATAACAAGCACCGTCATGGCAATTAATATTAGTTTGTTACGAGTAATCCTTCAAATTAAAGTAAAACTATAAACTCGAAATTCAATTTTGTAAAGATAATAATAATTTAACTACCTTAAGAAATTCCATTAATCTATAGAACTAATTATTCATTCAACTAAACTTAAAAAATGGAGAAAGACTATGTACCTTCAATATATAGTTTCTTTCTTTGAATAATACGACAAAAAATGTAACAACAACTTTTAATTCCATCGACTCACTGTTTCTGTCCACAGTTTAATTCTTGGAAAATATCAAGTGGAAATATAAATATTCTCAAATTAATTAGTACGTAAGGGGAGAAATTAGTAGAAATACGCAAGATCCTGTTTATGGATCTTCACAAGCAAGTTGATTATATAACATAATTATATTTTTGTGCAAAATGTATATTTTAGATTATCTTATCTATAACTCTAGAGCAGACTGATTCTTTTAGATTATGAATTTTCGTCATATATTACTTGTTAATGCAATTGTATATTTTCTACAATTAAAACATGTTAATATTTAATAAGCAATTGTTTGCTACTCTCGGAAGACATTACACTCGATGTATGGTGAATGATTCTCCATTTTCAACAAAGTAAGTGTACTTTCTTTGCTTTATATCGTATTTTTATCATCCCGAGCTATCATTAGGGGTGGGCAATGGGTCGGGTTGGGTCGAGTCGTATTTGGCCCAAACCCGACCCGACCGACCCGATATACCTCGGTTTTGGGCTCTTAACACAAATCGAACCGACCTGGCTCTTATCCCAAACCGAATCAGGTCGGGTCGGTTTCGGGCCAAATACGAAACATAATTACCTCCAGTCCTCCATTGCCAAGCCTGAAACTGAAAGGAGACTCCTTCATAATAATTACTTCTCCCACTGAACCAGCTGTGGAAGAGAACAAAAACACCAACCTGTTGGTAACATTAAGCCATTCCTCATCATTCACGTAGTCCTCGGCATTCAGCAACCCGGGATGGTGGATTTGAAAGTAGTAGTATTCCCATTGCTTGTCCTCACGGTGGCGCTCGATGTCAGCTATCAGGGGGTCAAAAGGGACAGGTTTGTGGTGGTCGTGGGGTTCCGCTATGAAGTTGAAGTTGGACCTGAGTATAAGGCGACGGTGTCGTCGACCACCTCTACACGAAAAGGGTATCGGCGCTTTCAAAGACGACATTGAACTCAATAGAGGGAGTTCCATTTCACCAATACTCAAAAATGCCATTGAAAGATCCAAAGTCGCATTCGTTATCTCCTCAGAAAACTATGCTGATTCCTCTTGGTGTTTAGATGAGATTGTTAAGATCATTTCCAACCTAAGTGGAATACATGATAACTTCAGAAGGATCCACATAGTAGAATGAGGAGTAGTATTGCAGATAAGATTTGCAGAGAGGAGATTGAAAGTAGATATGTTGTAGTTGGAGTACTTTGGGGTTGAAATAATTGTGGTCGAGTCGGTTTGTACAAAATCGACCCGGCCCGTTTCGGGTTAATTTTAATTTTACCCGATCCGACCCGTATGTATCATCTAAATCGAACCGAACCGACCCGTGTTGGGTTGGGCCGGGTCGATTTTTCGGGTTATGGTCTTGAAACCCACCCCTAGCTATCATGACTATGAATGGGAAAATTATAATATAAATAAAATCAATTCATTTTGTCTGTAGCTAAAATATATTTATGTCTAGAAATAAACTCAAATCAATATTTGCCTAACAACATTAATCTTTGAATAGATTAAGATTAGATTTGATTGTAGTGCGACTATGGAGCAGGCAATCGCCTAATCAATTATTTCAACATATTTATGTAATTTCTATGAGCCCACATGAGCTACTTAAACAATCATTCTATAAATCAAGTTCAACAGTTCATTGTCCACTGGCCACCGTGACATGCTGAATCCGTCACTTTCACTAATACAACTTTTATAATTTATTTTTTCTTTTGTTAAGTCTAGCTAAAAGTACTTTCTCTCACTCTTATATTATCTCGCAGTTTTATTCTGCATGATTATGAAAATGACTAAATATAAAATATAATTGGTGCATTAACTCATCGAGGAGATTTCTCACCAATTTAATTTTTGATTGGCAATATGAAGATTCAACTATTGTATCAATGTGTTCTTGACTTCTTTTACACTTAGTCTGCATCAAGTTCATGCACACGGGAATTAAATTTTCGTATTCCAAATTAATACCTAATTAAGATAGAGAAAACCCTTTAATTCGTCAAGGGGCAGCTAACTTTCCGTACTGAATTATTTGGGTATATAAGAATTATGTGTTTATGAACTCTTGATTGATTCTCAGACAAACAAAATCCATATGAACAACGACACTCATAAAGTATTAATAGTGATGAAATCATGATAAGAATCTTGTGCTACCAAGAAGGTAACAGGTGGGACTATTTCCAAGGCTGAATAATAATAATACAACATATTAAGCCACTGTTTGATATAAATTAAGTTAAAAAATAATCAATTATGTAAATTCCATGAAGTATGTTACTTCATGATTAAAATTAATTATTATCAACTTTTAATATACACCAAACTTGAACTACTTAAATTACTGGTGAACTTATGAAAATTTGTCTTCTCTATTACTGTATCCTGACGGGGGTAGGTTCAAACAAAACCAGGGAACGGGTCCCTCTAAATAGTTGGCTGTAAAACCATTGGCTTAAATCTGCGCCCAGTTCTTGTTTCTACTGACAAGGAATAATCCAAGGAAGCTTTTTGTTTTCGAATTTTGTTCAGAAAATGACTTGATGAGGAAGCTTTTTTTTTTTTTTTTTTATTTTTTTTTTTTTTATGTGCTTTTGAAGTTAAGGAATCGAGCAAACTCAACATTTGCCCAGCATACTCAACTTTTTTTTATAGAAAAATTGAGTTTTGCACATTAAACTCAATATTTGTCTAGCATACTTGATTTTTGTATATCAAACTCGAGACTTGTCCAACAAATTTGAGGTTTTCATAGCAAACTTGAGATTTTACCTACTAAATTGCTAGCACAAATTCGAAATGCCACTTAAAATTCGAGATCTGTGTTGAGATGCAAATCTCAAATTTTGATTCAGCATGTAAAATCTCGAATTTTCAAGAAAAGGCTGTCCATTAGTGTTTCGATCAAATTACCCTTGGAAAAATATGACGAGTGTATCATTTGATGGAAGGAGATGCCAGAAGCGATTTGCGTAAAGTATGACCGATTTAAGAGTCTAAAATGTAAAAAATGAAACAATGAAGATGATTTGCAATAAAACATTTGTCCCAATTATTTTAGTACAAAGGGTTTCCATAACTGGACATGACGTAAATGTATTGTATATATTACAGTAGCAGTTACACCCTATTCCTGACCTGACGAATACGCTAACCAACAATGAACTAGCAGACAAAATGGCTCAGACAGCGGTTTTGAGGCCAATCTATGGGCTCACGGCTTGTGAGATTGCGCAAAAACCAGTGTTTCTGATATAAAAACCGCTGCGGTTTTGGCATTTCGCCATGTTCTGTCGGCAATTAAATATCACGCCTCTGTAGCTTTACTTGCGAATGGCTTAACTTGAGTTTTAATATTTAATCTCTGAAATTTGAAAATGGTCGGCAAACATATATGCTGAGAAACCAAAAACCCTAGATATAAAATTTATTTTTGTGTTCAACTACTCTCCTAAAAGCTTAAGACGATATAAATAATCATATAGATTTTATTTTCAACATGTCCCTTTCATATTAATAAGGTGCATGATCTAAAATTTTATGTGCATAATTTCATTAAATAATTTTCTCGAGTCTAAAAGCACAATAATTTCATTTTGTTAACACCATATTTCATCTTAAAATGTCAATTTATAAATAATTCATGTCTGTAATTCTTTACCTTTAACACATCCCTTAAGTTGGTTGCTGGTTTGACGAAACTAATCATTTGAACTTTTAAATGTAATGAATTGGTTGTTTGCTCTTGTTGAGCTGTGGTACTATTTTGAACTACTTACCTATAAAGGTTTAAGCTAATAGTCTATTGGGAAGTGATTATAATTTACTCACTTAAGGATCTAAAGTGGTTAAAATTGATATTCCTAAATATGAAAATGCATGAACTTTCATGAGATATAGATAATCCTAGTCATTTTTAAAGGTGGAATAAAATTGTTTATCCGATAGATATTAACGACCTTTATAGTCTTATTTTTATG
The DNA here is from genome assembly GCA_903798355.1 of Fraxinus baroniana. Taxonomy (NCBI): domain Eukaryota; kingdom Viridiplantae; phylum Streptophyta; class Magnoliopsida; order Lamiales; family Oleaceae; genus Fraxinus; species Fraxinus baroniana. The sequence goes on from CAIGRO010058435.1 coordinate 5,953, forward strand.
TTTCAGTAAGTTGTTCTATTTTGGTGCGCACGTCTTAGTTTCGATAGATCGAAACTCTATATGATATTTTGCACCAATAAATCACAATTTATCGTATTTGTATGCACTAGCTTGTAATAAGAAGGAATATAATATAATTATAAGAAGGACAACCAATGCCTTTCTAGTGATGGACTTTATGCATGCCAGTCATAGTATTTGCTGGATCAATTTTCAAATCTCCTATAACTCCTTGTTAGGTTTAGGTGGAGGTTTAAAAGCCCCTTCTTTGTATTGATGACATGTTATATGACTTTTTTTTTTTTTTTAAATAAATAAATTAATTTGTAGTTCCATTAATGGGACATAAGCTGGCAATGGATATGCCCTAGACCCTCACGTAACCGTTATTCGTGGAACACATAGTTGGTGGTCCTCATAAATATTATTTCTTCACTATTATTGTTTTAACGCTTGATTATACAACTTGTTTAATTTATAGTGAGATTTTTTATTAATCATAGTGTGCATGTGGCTTAGATTCTTCCTAGCTAGGTTTACATAGTAGACATTGCACTTATCATAATATACCTTCTAGAAAATACACGTTTTTCTCAAAATTACTTGGCTATAGGGTTTAATATATGATCATGATACAATTAGTGCAGCAGATGAAGCGAACACACCCCTCCTTCCACTACGGTTGACGAATCACTATTAGGCCTTGCAACACATTAGAATTATATATAAACACACGTTAAACTATTTCATCTAAATTTTTAAGATAGACAAAACGGCCTCTCCAACTCATTTGAAATTTTCACCAAACCAACCAGCCAATTTGTGAAAAGGTCTTTTCATTGGGCCCCATCTCATCAATTTCTAGTAAAAACATTTTTGTATTTAATCTTTATGCATTTTTTTTTTTTTTGGTTTATATTTATTTATTGGGAAGTAATAGTGCTGAAGTTTATGCAACCTGACAGGTCTATTTTGCTAATTCCATCCATTTCGGTTCACATATAATATTAATATGAAAGTCAACACATTTAATGGAATTCATAATTTTTCAATTAACTTTTATGAAAATCTGCTGAAAATATAGACCAAACATGGGCTAAGTTGTTTTGCAATGAAAAGTTACTCTAAAAAGTGATTTTTATGAAATGTGTAGTTATAAAGTATTGCAAAGTTATATTTTTAGAATGTGTAGTTGAAAATGTAATTTTAAATATTAATCAAACAAGGGCTAAGATGTATGATCATAAGCAAAATTCTGTGAAAAAGGCATAAAATCACCTTGTCTCTGAGCTGATTCCCTTTTAATTACGATTTAACATCTCCGCTCATTAATGTTGGTCTCTAATAAATAGGAAAACATTATTTCAAAAGTAACTTCGTTTGTAGAATAAATAGAGTTGATGTCTTCTTGTTTATTAATTAAGAGTTATGTTCGGTAATTTGTTAAATCAAAATATAAAGATGAATAGTAATGGATTGCCTGAAGCGTGTAAATACCAATAAATATTATTTATGAATATGTGATTAAAATAAATATCTGATGGAGTATATATATAAATCATTTTATAAACTGTATTAAAATGAAGGCTAAGTAAAAAGACGGTCAAAGACAGTAAAATAAGAACGGTATATATATAAATATTAAAAAATTTCCTCTTTCCATATCCCTCCCTATATATATGCCACTACATTTTATCAAGTTGTGTAACCTACTTATAATTCAACCTCTGTGTGATTGTTTGAGAGAGAGAGAGAGATGGAGTTGTATAGTGAACAATATAGTTTGTTGGAGGAGTTACTAGGTCTAACAGGTGCAGTTGGATTGAATGATGAATTCTGCACCAGTGGCAGTGATGAATGGATGAATTTTCATACTTTAACAAATCCCGCAACCACTACTTATACTTCCTTTCAGGATTATTCTCTACCTGTTGATCAGAGCCTGAGTTACTCAGTTTTCAATGAAATCTATGATTTATCACCTCCACTTGAATTCCCTCCTCAACAACATTATTCTCTTTTTGGTAATGATGATATTATTCTTCATCAGAATTTGGATACGCGTAAATTTCAAGAAGCTGATCAGGTGCCTGCTACTTTCAACAGTCCAAAAACAAAGATTAATAAGATGGTGAAGAAGCTCAATGGGCAGCCTTCCAAGAATCTAATGGCTGAAAGAAGGAGAAGGAAGCGCCTTAACGATCGCCTTTCAATGCTCAGATCAGTTGTTCCCAAGATAAGCAAGGCAAGATTTTTCAGGATTTTTATTTTTTATTTTATTTTTTTCCAAAGTCAACTTACCCTCTTTTATCTTTTTCTTTGACAGATGGATAGAACCTCTATACTTGGTGATACTATAGACTATGTGAAAGAGCTATTGGAGAGAATTAATAAGCTGCAAGATGAAATTGAAGATGTGGGATCAAATCAGCTGACCATCTTCAAGGATGCAAAGCCTAATGAAATGTTAGTGAGAAATTCACCCAAGGTACATATATCTGCAAGATTTTATTCTAACAAAAAATGATTTTTTATTACGTACTGAGTGTTATATAAGTGAATGCAGTTTGATGTAGAAAGAAGGAATGGGGCAGATACAAGAATAGAGATATGCTGTGCAGGGAAGTCTGGGTTGTTGCTGTCAACCCTGAGCACTCTAGAGGCATTAGGCCTTCACATTCACCACTGCGTCATTAGCTGCTTTAATGATTTTGCAATGCAAGCTTCTTGTCAGGTACTAAATCTCTTGTTTTAATTGTCCATCTAAATGTTTAACAAGGCTTTGATACCATACTAGGAATTAGGATTAGGTTCCATGACCATCAGCTTGGTTAATATTAAGTATTATTTTCGTACTTAAGCAATGTAAGAATTTGCCATAACAATAGTTAAATGTAAGTGCAGGAAAATGAGCAGAGAGCAGTTTTAAGTTCGGAAGACGTAAAGCTGGCACTATTTAGAAATGCAGGATATGGAGGAAGCTGTCTTTAATTACTACTAATTTGTGGTGGATTCTGATTCTGAATCTGTGTATTATCTTTTCAAAAATAAGTGGTTTCTCTTTCTTTTTTTTTTTGTTATTCCATCTCAATCAACAAGAACCAGTAGTTTGTTATGCAAACTGCTGCACGTACTTTTGGGCAATTTTTTTTTTTTTTNTTTTTTTTTTTTTTTTTTCTTAAGCGGATGTGTCTTACAATATATCCAATTGGAATTGTTTTTCAGATTATGAGAACGAATTTAGGTTAATAATAGTTATATGGGAAATTTCTTTATGCCAATTGCAGTTTTGATGAAATTTACGGTTGGGGAGTTTATCCTAAAAGTTGGAATTATCATCATTAATTATATTCATCACATTGCTCTTCAGTATTTTCACATAATGATACTTGATCAAACATGCTTTAGCAACATGTACCATTGTTCAATTTTTGGCGCTTGTGTTATACTTGCGAAATATTCCTTTACTAGGCTTCATCAAGCTTGATAGAATATCAGTATGTTATTAGTTTTAAGTGCCTTTTATAATTTACTGGAAGTTGAGGGACCAAGTTTGGAATTATGATTAGAATCACATCTATTTTATTTAATCAAAACACAGTAGACTATTTTATTCATACCAAAACAAAAAGTACAAAACTTTGGAAGAAGACGTACGACATAACCTCTAGCTAAAATTTTATGAGCCTGGGTGTTAAAAGAAAAAAAGTAAATGTTCTTGACTACATGTGTCCTTATCATCATATGCTTGAGTGACATATTTTGTTGGCTCGTAATCTTTTCCATAATTACTTTCCTCGTAATAGTCATGCTAGAATTTCATTCCTCCTCAAACTCTCCCGTTGCATAAGCAAAGTCCTTTAGTAGGAATATAGGCATCTATAACTACCCAAAGAAAGCCCCATGTTTTGCTAATCAAGCTACCTTTGTTATCAATGTTTTCCAAATTAGTTACCTTATCATTATTTTTACTATACGAAGAGGATATCTTATTGGAATCCATCCAAAATTCCATGTACCAACTCCAAACTCCACTACTTACCGCAATTAGCTACTATAACTTTTAAAGTGGTTGAGAATACCGTTCTTGACATGTGATTCTCCTATGTCACCAAAAAGGGACTAGAGATTATTATGTGTCCAACTCTCAGAATTAGATCCAAAATAATCCATTGGCCATGTGGTCAGCCACAATCTCCACACGAGTACTCATTTCATGCATTCCCAAATGTTGCACCAGATTTATCTGCATTACTAGCCAAAACAGGATGCGAGATTTTTGGTCCAAATTAATTTGTTTCCCATTTTGACTAATATTTTTAGCACCATTACTCAATTCTGCCTTGAATAGTGATAATTTTCTTCACCATCTTCAACTTCTTCAACCAAATTTGTCGGTTCATCAGTCTAATGTAACTAAAGGCTCCCCCCACCCCCCCACCCTAGTGACCGCATGTTTGTTACGAAAACATCCCAAGAACAACGATATGTTTGTACAAAATAAATTTTCCATTCATTTTTGTTATCCACATCATCCACCTTGTGTTAGGTGATGGTGGACGAACTGGACTCGTCCGTCACGGGTAGACAAACTGTACTCTTCCGCCACGTGGTGGACGATGACGTGAGTAGGTGGTGTACCCGGATGCTAAGGCACGTACTTCGCATCTCTTCGTCACACCTTAGATTGACCAATAGGGCTAACTGAAACCAATTTCGAAGGGATGAGCAATAAGATGCCCAGAGCACAACTACAACTTTTGCCACGAACCACTTCACTTCGATTCTATGCACTAGAAGATTTTTTATGTAAAGATCTCAAAATCAAACCCTTAAGACTGATTGATGAAACGCCTATTTGACAGACCCCAAAGCGTGAAGTTAAGCATTACTATGTCAAGAAGCATTAAATATTCATCCACTCATAGATTGACGATTGACGCCTATGAAAGGACGTGCTCTAACGATTCCCCTCTCATCCCTTTTATTATAAATACCCACACTTGCACCATAGGAGGAGAGAGCTCTCGGCCTCTGAAGAAAATATAACACTAGCCTTTTATATTATCCTTGTCCAAACACATTTACACTAATAATCATGTTCCGGTGATTACCACCACCTGACATCTCAACTCTGGTTTACCAACTTAGTGATTTGACCGTCGGAGTGCTCGTGATTGCTTCTTCCCTCACCGAAAAAGGCCATGAGTGATTAACAGTGAGTTACAACGTGCAGGAGCAGCTTACGTGGAGTTATATCTTATGGCCACGTGTGAGGGTCACTTTTCGGGTCAATAGATTGGCGCCATCTGTGAAAAAATGTTATTATAACCATGAATATCCCCGTAAAGAAAAGGCTTACCCGAATATTCAATCGATCTCTCACTTGAAAACTGATTCGTTCTTGAGGAAAGAACAAGTGGAAGCTCCAAGGAAGAGATTTGGAGTTTCATTGATTTACCTCTTGGAAGAAAAGAGTTTCCAAGTCCAAAACAATGAGTTCAAGCAATGAAGACGTAACACCGATAAGAGTAAGTGGGGTCTCTTAAGAAGAGATCCTCAAAACCAACTTCAAGCAATGAAGGGATAGAAGAATTGGTTTGCGACTAACTGCTAAGGTAGCTCTGATGGCTACCAACATGAGAAGCATTGTAGCCCAAAATGCTGCTATGCATAAACTCCTCATGCAAATCCAAAATCAAAAAGGCTTCCAAGTGCCTCAGAGTACCCCCATAATCAGCCTACAACCAGCACCAGGCAGAAGTAGGGCACAGCCAGAGGACCCATTCAAGTCGACAGAGAAGAGAGGCCCCAATTGAAAAGGAAGTGAGGGTAACTCCAACTACACCTCCGGCCACGGGTGCCCATGACACTTAGGTCGTAGGGGACAACTTCCCTCGAACTATGAAGAACAGCCTCAAAGGTCCGTGAGTGTGTTCTATCGAATTAGACAAAGGCATAGAAATAAGAACCAATCCACCCATCAAACAGTTTGTCCACAAGATCTTGCAAGCGTAAAGCCAAACAGCTAGGCTCCTCCGCCTAGAAACAAGCAACAGAGGTGAAGCCTAATGAATTGGGAAAATCGAGGAGGGTCATCCCAGCCCTCGTCTCGTATGAGCTCGACGACGACGATGATAATCTCCCTTTTCCAAGGAGTTTCGTAGTTTTCCCATACGTCCTAATTTCGTACCCCCAAAATTTCGAAGTATGAAAGAAAAGGCGACCCTGAGAAATACCTCAATAAATATAAAACACAAATAAGTTTCAGAGGTGCCTCGCCAGCTTTGAAGTGTAGGGCCTTTCACTTAGTACTGGGCGAAGCAGCTGAGGTGTTGTATGGCAGTTTGGTACTACTTAGCATCAGGAGCTGGCCCGACCTCAAAAATGCATTTTTAAGTAGTATTTGTCTAAGAAAGATGGAGAAGCACTGATCCAGCGCCTCCAAGATATGAGGCAAGCAACAGGGGAAACGTTGAAGAATTACCTAGCTCATTTCACTGAAAAGATAACATATTGCGGCAAGTAACTGACAAAAAGGCCTTCTCAGTTCTGAAAGGAGGACTGAACATGAATACACTATTTTGGAGAGACGTCCAAAGCAAAAACCTACCACTTATGACGAGCAGGTAGAGATGATGAGAGTTGGGATTGTCAACGAAGATATGATTGATCATCGAAATAGGGCAGTATAGGGACTTCCCCCGTCCTAAAGGCATATGGGGAGTGGGCATTACACTTGGTAAATCATAAAAGAGAGACAATTGGAAAACTTATTGAAAATTGTTTGCTTGATTGGAGAATAGAGCGTGTGGGTACAATTAC
>CAIGRO010058448.1:0-10530 GCA_903798355.1 Fraxinus baroniana
TTAGAAACACATAACTTATTTTCCTGAAATAAATACCCATCATGCCTAAAGAATCTATCCATAGCACCATTATTGCATGATTCGTATATATTAGAAAAATCTGGATCTTTAGTATACATATCTTTAACATACTCAAATCCAAGCAATTTGGCATCTAAAGAAGTTAAAAGCATTACCTTCTTGATAAATCATCTGCTACCACATTTTCTTTACATTGTTTGTACCGAATAATATAAGAAAATGTCTCGATGAACTTCATCCACCTTGCATGTCTCTTGTTTAGCTTGCGTTGACCTCTTAAATGCTTCAATAACTCATGGTCGGTGTGAATCACGAATTCTTTTGGCCATAGGTAGTGTTGCCAAGTCTCCAAAACTCGAACAAGTTCATACAACTCATTGTCATATATAGCATAATTAAGAGCCGCTCCACTTGGCTTTTCACTAAAGTAAGCGATTAGCCTTCGTTCCTGCATTAAGACAACTCCAATACCGATTCCTGACACATCACATTTAATCTCAAAAGTATTGCTAAAGTTAGGTAATGATAAAATCGGTGCGATACACAACCTATCTTTAATAGTATTAAAAGCATATTCTTGTTCAACTTCCCAATGAAATCCTACACTTTTCTTTATAATCTCCGTGAGTGGTGTGGCAAGTGTGCTAAAATATTTGACAAAACGCCTATAAATGCTACCTAATCCATGAAAGCTTTTTGTCTCGGTTATGCCTTTAGGTGTTGGCCACTCCTTGATAGCTTTGATTTTCTCATCATCTACTTCTATACCCTTAGAACTAATAACATAACCAAGAATAACAAAATTTTCATGCAAAATGTGCACTTTTTAAAGTTAGTAGAAAGTTGTTCTTACCTTAAAACCACAAGCACATATCGTAAATGTTCATTTAGATCCTTACTATACACCAAGATGTCATCAAAATAAACTACTATGAATTTACTTATGAATGCATGTAAAACATGATTCATTAATCTAATAAATGTGCTAAGTGCATTAGTAAGTCCGAATGCCATGACTAACCACTCATACAGCCTATATTTAGTTTTAAAAGTGGTTTTCCAATCATCTCCTTCCCTTATCCTAATCTAATGATAATCACTTTTAAGATCAATTTTATTAAATATGCATAATCCATGTAATTCATCTAACATATCATCTAACCTAGGAATAGGATGACAATACTTTACCGTTATATTGTTGAAGACCCTACAGTAGACACACATCCTCCAGGTTCTATCTTTTTTTGGCACACGTAGCACTAGCTAAGCACATGGACTCATACTCTCCTTCACATACCCTTTGCTCATCAAATCTTCCACTTGCCTTTGAAGTTCCTTAGTCTCCTCGAGATTACTCCGATAAGCCAACCTTTTTAGATAACAGCTCTAGGTACGAAATTAATTTGATGTTCAATGTTTCGAATGGGTGGTCGCCCACTAGACATGTCCTCCAGGATTACGTCTTCTAATTTTTGCAATAAAGAAATAGCCAACTAGGGAGGGATGTGTTAGATTCCTCAAGATTGAGGAATAACTCCTTATAAACCAACAAGACTATAGGTTAGTTCTCAACTACAGCCTTCTTCAACTCACTCCCTTTTACAAAGAAATTCACTTTCGACTTTTGTTTCATCTCACAAGACTCTTTTTATATTCTCTCTTATGGCTCTACTCTTTTTTCTCATTTTTAGCCCACCTCACTATTTTCTCCCCTGCTCTATTGTTCACTCCCTTTTTCTCTCCATCTTTTTCATTCCTAGCCTTTCAACTTGATTTGATCTTCATACACTTGTTATGGTATTAATGGTACAAAAGAAATAGATTTCACATCTTTAGTTAAACTGTATCTATTTTTGTACCCATCTTTAATCACCTTCCTATCATATTGCCATTGTCTCCCCAACAAAATATGCCCGATATGCATAGGAACTACATCACACATAACTTCGTCATGATACTTTCCAAATGAAAAACTCACCAACACTCTCCTATTCACCTTAACATCTCCACATTCATTCAACAAATGCAATTTGTAAGGCCTGAGATGTTTTAGCATAATTAATCCCAAGTTTTCAACAAGTGTTGTGCTAGCCATATTGGTACAACTACGCCCATCAATAATTATACTACATACCTTGTTGTTAACGTGGCCCTTGTATGAAATATTTTCTCCCTTTGTAGCTCCAAGTCATCTAATTTGATTTAAGCTCTAAGAGCTCGTCGTGTGACCAATAGCTATCCCACCGCATACTCCATTTCATCACCATTGCTAGAACTTTACAATTTCGTCATGTCATCATATTCACCCTCACTATCACTCACCCGTTCTCCATTGTCGAGAAAGATCATCGCCCTTTTGTTTGGACATTGAGATGCAATGTGTTCATACCCCCAAGCACCTAAATCACTTAATACCCTTATTCCTATTTGTTTGGAAATTCACCTTAGGTGTAGCTTTGCTAGAAACTTCCTCTTTTCACTTCGATAGCTCAATCCTACCTTTTGAAATAGCTCTATACCTTTATTGTTATCCCACTTTGATTTCCAAGAAGAATTAGAACTCGAAGAACCCGATGTATATCTAGTTGTCCCTTTTCTCTTCAATTGTCTTTCCACCTTCATAGCTACCTATAGCATGTCTTCAATGTTGTAAATCTACCACATTAGCTATATCTCTATTCAAACCATTCAAAAATTGGGCCATAGTTGCCTCCCTATCTTCCTCAAAATTTGCTCAAATCATCACAATCTCCATCTCTTTGTGGTAATCCTCCACACTCCTAGAACTTTGGTAGATGCTTTGCAATTTTTGATAAAGCTCCTGATAATAATAATAATTAGGCACAAATATCTTTCTCATGATAGCCTTCAATTCTTTCTATGTATTTATAGGCCTCTCACGGTTCCTCTTCCAATAAGTTATTACTTGATTCCACCAAAAGATAACATAATCTGTAAATTCAAGTACCGCAATCTTTACCTTATTTTCCTCCGAGTAGTTGTGGAAATCAAATATCAACTCTACTTTATTTTCCCACTCCAAGTATGCTTTCGGATCACTTATTCCTTTGAATGAAGGGATTGTCATCTTGATATTGTCATTGCTTCTATCAACACCATCTCCAGCAAGATCTCTACCCCTCTTTTCATGCCTAACTCTTCTATCCCTTATTATTCCTAACTAGACATCCATCAATACATCCTCATTAATATCACTATCTGCCTCCCATTCTCCAGCATAATTCGCTCTATGGTCCCGCATTCCTTCTCTCCTTGCGTTAGGGACCTCTTTAAATTGTTTCTTACATAAGTTAGCAAATAATGTATCTTGCATATACAGTCGGTCTCTCACATCCTCAAACAACCTTTCGAACCATCGTATTACCTCATCTAACATGTTGACTTGATTATTCTTCCCGTTTGAAGTATAATCGTCTCTGTTAGACATCCTAAATCTAGTTTAATATTTGCCTAACGTGTGTACACTCTGTATCACTCAACTTGGCTTTTTCCTTCTATTAGTCTCACCACTCTGCATTTTTTTCATTCAATGCTTTCTTACAAATGCTTCAAAGAATTAATTCAATCTTAGTCAAAATTTAACCTTTGTGGAGTCCAAAACTTACAAATGCTTCAAAGAATTAATTCAATCTTAGTCAAAATTTAACCTTTGTGGAATCCAAACAAAGAATTGAGTAAGGAAAGTGATTTATAATGACTCAAGAAGATATGAACTTGAAAGAAACGCTAAGGATGAATTCGGACTAGACACTTTTGAATTTGGATTTTTTTTTTACTAAAAATGAACTTGTATGCTGCTGGCAAATTGTTTTCCTTTTTTTGCTCGAAAATTCGATTAGATACCAGTAAAAGAAACAAAAACTGATTAGGATGTTAAATTAGCACACAAATAAGTTTTGAGTTTTTTTTTTATATATTTTACGGATTGAAGACTTAAAAAAATGAAGAACGAGAAGAATGAAAAAAACAAAAAAAACCCAAAAAGAGGAAAAAAAATTAGGATATAACCCTGATTTTGGAGTCTTGCTCTGATACCAACTAATGCGAATCCACGTAGCAACTATAGCTATGGAACCCACGAAAAATTAGTACAACACAAGAAAGTCAAGAATCAACGTTTGAAAAGATTGATCCAATAAATTATTGAACCAAGAATCAAGACAATCGCTAACAATATCTTGATCCGTGATCACAAAACTTATAAACCTTTGAATTTGTAGAATGCCACAAGAGTTTAATTTTGATAAGTTCGAAATCAATTTAATGAAGAACAGGAAGAAAACAAATTTGCCTCGCTATAATCTCTCAATAATTGTGTGTTTTACAATAAATAGAATGAGTCATATTTACAGGGAACACAAAATCTAGCTAAAAACGGAATTTAAGTCTTAAAGATATAAAAAAAAAATACCATACAAGAGTTTTAAATAAAATAGAAGATTACGCGAATTTGGAAAAATTCGTGTCTATGCGGTCGCATAGACCATTTATAGCCCTCCTCTGTAGATTCGGTAAAGAGGCATGTGGTTGCATGCCATGAACAACTATGCGGTTGCATAGTTGTCTCCTCATGTTTCTTCGTCCATCCCTTGAATCAAGTTGCTCCACTTCGTTTCAGCTTTCATGCCCAACATGAACTTGTTTCTTTACTTGTTGTGGTCAATGTCTCGTCCACCTAGCTTGAGCAAGCAATCACATGGCCTCCTGGACTCGCTTCACTCGCGAACTAGTCATCGGTCCACCCTTAATGATAAATGGATCCTTTTCCCGGACTTGCCATCGTAACCTGGATCACATCACCCTCGCTATAATGGTATGAACAAACAATGCACTTGACTTGTATTTTTTTTTATATATAAATTTGTGTTGTGAGATGATAATGTTTGTTTTACAATAGATTTGGGTATTTAAAGTTGTTCCAACTTTGAGAATGAAGTTTGCTACAAAATATCCAAATGCAATTCCAAGAATGGTCGCTTGGGAAATGTCAAAGAGGCTAGCTTCTGCTGCCATTGATAACATGTTGGAATCGAAAGAAGTAAATTGTCTTTTTTTAAGTTTAGTGGGGACAAATTGCGAATTAACTTAGCGAATCACAAATCAATGACTAATGATTTGCACAATTTAATATTTGTAGTTGGAGGTTAATTCTATATCGATTCCCACTAAAATCAAACTCGAGGAGATTTATTAGAAAGAACTGACACCGATTGTAGAAGAAGATGAGAATGCTTCACACCATTCCGAAGGAGATGAGGTTGAGTATGATGCTGAGCCACATCATGCATTCCACCAAAACACTCCTAATATATTTCAACCACCACCGGTATCTTATGAGCTCAGTATAGCGTATTTATTGAGAACCGAAATGGAAAAACTCGAGGGAAGGATGCAAGCATTCATTTCAAGTTTACATATTGTACATGTCCAGGATATTGATATTTTGCATGTTTACTCTTGTGACACAAAGCAGTTAATGTCGTTCCAGTATAAAAATGCTCTCATTCAAATAATGACATTGAAATCGTTCCTGAGACATAAAAACGATGTATATGTTGTTCAATATCAAATACACAATGCTTTATTAATTTTCATAAGTCATTATGACTATACACAATGACATTGAAGTCGTTATTCAAATAGGGCGCACACCCAGTATGAGCTAAGGTACGCACTCGCTGTAATTGGTTACTTTCAATGGCTGACCAAGTGCGCGCCATCTCGTAGGCTTAGACGCGAGCCTAGATGAATTTTACTTTCTTTTCAATTTAGTCCTCTACATAATTGCTGCCCAGCTCCTTCCACATAATCTTGCACAATTTAGTCATTGAATTTTAACTTTCCTTTCAATCAGGCTTAAATAAATTGCACATCATGTCTATATATATATATATATATATATATATACACACACATAATGATATTGATATAGTTGTGTATCAAACCCACAAAACAACAAAACAATATCCATGTTGTTTCAATACAAAATTTACGAGATTGAGATCGTTGTAATTCAAATCATAACTNTATATATATATATATATATAGCTATGTATCAAACCCACAAAACAACGAAACAATATCCATGTTGTTTCAATACAAAATTTACGAGATTGAGATCGTTGTAATTCAAATCATAACTAAAATGAATTTGCAGTCGTTTCTTTTAGTAGGTAATGCCATTTATATCATTATGCATCAAACCTACAAAATTACATAACGACATCCATGTTGTTTTAGTACAAATTTGTCGAGCTTGAGATCGTTTCAATTCAAATAATAACTACAACGACATTGAAGTAGTTTCTTTTCATATAAAACGACAAAAATATCGTTTTGACTAAAAAAGACGATTCAACTGTCCACGATCGTCAATCATGCCTCCAACTCCGACTTCAACTCCAACATAGGTTGGACGATCGAAAGAGGTTACCGAGTGTGTTTGATCTTACTCAAAAGTAATTATGGGATTATTTTTGTTTTCATAATTGTTTAGCACCTTCAAGTTATTTTGACTGAAAGAAAGTATCTCCATTCGCTATTTTTAAGTCGTTCGAGCGATATCAACCTACTTGATGACCTCCTTCAATCGCCCTACGTATGTTGGAGGCATGTTGAGTGGTCGTTGACAGTCGAATCGTCATTTTTAGCAGAAAGATTATTTTATATAAATTAAAACGATGCATATGTCGTTTTAGTTAGATTTAAACCGATATGATATCAATGTCGTTAAAATTGTATTAAAACGATAAAGATATCGTTATGTATCAAATCCATGAAATAACATAAAGACATCCATATCGTTTTATTATAAATTTGACGAGTTTGAAATCGTTCCAATTCAAATCATAATTACAACGACATAGATATCGTTTCCTTTCATATAAAATGTTAATTATATCGTCCTGGTTAAAAAAAAAAAGCGTTTTGATTGTCTACAGCCACCTGCATGCCTTCAACATACGTAAGACAATCGAAAGAGATCGTCAAGTGGGCTGATACCACTCGAATGCCTTAGAGAGAGCAAACAAAGATATTTTATTTCGTTGAAATAGTTCAAAGGTGGTATATAATTATGGGAACACAATTGTCCCCATAGTTTCTTTTTAGAAGGCCGATCCCACCCAATGATCTATTTCGATCATCCTACATATGTCGATACATGTCGGGTGGTCGTAGACGGTCGAATCATCGTTTTCAGCAGAAAAGATACAATTATCATTTTATATAAACTAAAACGATAGATATGTCGTTATAGTCATGATTTAAACTGAGACTATGGATGACAAAAAAATCCGTTCAACTCGATACTCGTGGGGTTCCGCCCCGAATGGGGCGGGGATTAGCCGTCTAACCAGGTAAAACGGGGTGGGGATAGGGCAATGGTCATTACCCCGAAGCGGGTACGAGACGGGTACGGGTACGGAAAACATAGTCCCCATCCCGTTTAAAATTAATTTCAAATTTAAGTTTTTTATCGAATAAAAATAATAAATTTATCATCATTTTTAAAGAGAAGATAAGTTGTTTTTAACAAATTAGTAAAAAAGTAATAATATTTACTAACTAAAGACATAAAAAAATNGTGGCGGGTACGGGAAACATAGTCCCCGCCCCGCTATCCGCCCCGTTTAAAATTAATTTCAAAATTATGTTTTTTTATCGAACAAAAATAATAAATTTATCATCATTTTTAAAGAGAAGATAAGTTGTTTTTAACAAATTAGTAAAAAAGTAATAATATTTACTAACTAAAGACATAAAAAAATAAATCAAATATTAAAATAAAAAAAATAAATGGAGCGATAAATGGGGTAAGGGACTCGTCCCGCCCCGTCCCGCTTGAACTGGGTATGAGAATAGGGTAAGGTAATAAAAATACCCAACGCGACGAGGTTGGGAATGACCAACCCATCCCATACCCGCCCTGTAGCCATCCCTAAACCCTAATTGAAACATGTCAATGTCGTTAAGATTGTACTGAAATGCTAATGATAACTCACAAAATAACATAACATCCATATTGTTTTAGTACAAATTTGATGAGTTTAAAATCGTTTCAGATCAAATTTTAACTACACGACATAAATATCGTTTCATTTCATACACAACGATAATTATATCTTTTTTGGCTAAAAATTGTTATGATTTGAACTGAACTGATATCAATGTTGGGTTTGATACATAACGATATCAATATCATTACATGTTAAAGAAAACGATATATATGTTGTTTTAGTTATGATTTGAACTGAAACGGTTTCAATCTCGCCAACTTTGTACTGAAATGATATGAATATCGTTATGTTATTTCATGACTTTGATACTTATGACTTGTTGTCGTTTTTTGAAAATTGCATGAGAAAATGTCTCCATTGAACGAAGGACGAAAGTTTGGGGATTGAAACGTTAACCCAAAGAAATTTGGTTGGCTTGTGCGCCTCTGAGTCATTTACCACCTGAGAGCAAATGGTCCCTTAGCACGACATCAATATTTTTTTGTGTATCAGGAACCATTTTAATGTCATTATGTGAATCAATGCATTTCTCATACTAGACGACATTTGCGTAAACTATAACGATATAAAAGTCATTTATCTGTAATATGAAAAAATAAACACTGTAACGTAAAATGACTTTAATTTTGTTCCAATAGGACAACAACGAAAATAGCACAATAACTATAAAATCTAATAAATCATTTTGTACAATAAGTACAAAATAATAAAGTTATAAGTCGCGACAATATTACAACCTTTAGTTTCACTACTAATTTGGCCCGTGCAAATGGAGGAAACATGAACAGTTTTCTTGCAGTTGAAGCCTTAGACATTATAGGGAGAAGAGTTGATATCTCCACTTTGTATAACATTATACCAATTTTCAACATCTCTCTGACTGTATCATACAAGTTCACACAAGAAATTGTTTTCGAAACAAGAATAGCCATTCCCTACATATTTTCATTTTCATGCACAATCAATTGATTGTTAATATTCAACTAGATAACAAACTATTATCCATATCATATTCAATATGTTCATAATTGCAATTTAGCATAAAAACTTTAAAATTTCATCAAATATCAAAATTTCGTACAATACTGATAATAGTATGTATGTCGTTAGGGATAGCAAAAAACGATATGTAAGTCATTTTGTATAGCAGAAAATCAATCTATATTTCATAATAGAGCAACAGATAAAATAGCCAAACGTATCTTTACCAACGTACATTTCATTTCAACTAATAGGAAAAATAGGTTGGGAAGCAACTCATATCTAATACATTGATAAAATGAATTCCAACTCATTATTGTCAAATGAACACCATAAACACACATACAACTACATGAATAAATTATTTAGAAAAATGGAAAAAGGAGCTCAAATATAGAAAATTAACAATATCTTATCTTCTTTTCCAAATGCTCAACAAGAATGTTATAGCCTTTAATTACCAATTTCAACCAAATGAGTGCTCAAGGGAATGAAAATACAGATTTTATGGTTTAATGAAGTAGAGAAGATGGTGATAAGAAAATGAAAAGGGTTTATAGAAAATGTCGAAACCGTTGTAGAAGAAATGAAAGCTAAAATTCAATTAGAGTTAAATGGGAATTAGGGCAATTAATGTATTTTTTTGCTTACAAGGACATTTTAGTAATTTACAAATTCTATTTTCCATTTTTTCGTATGTTTAAGCTATCTAACCAAAAAATATCGACGTTGATATTTATAAACAAATTTCTTCTTTGACTAGGCCTTTTAAATGAAAGCCCCTTATCCTTTCCCACTACACTCCACGCCACCCATCAATACCCTTGCAACCTGGTGACACCCTTATCGTCTCCATTCAATGTCTAACAAATAAATTTTGCATATTTTTGCCTTAGTTTTTTCTTATGAAAATTTTGTCTATAATAAAAAATATTTAATGATTATGAATAATTTTTAGTTCGTAATATTAAAAACATAAATAGTTTAACTAATTTATTTTACCTAAGGAGATTTTGTCAAGAACAAAATATAAGTTCAAAAATTACTTATAAGTCGATAACATCATAAAAATAGATGTTAACATGGAAAAGTCTACTTGTATATGTGGAGTTACAAACAGATNGTTTAACTAATTTATTTTACCTAAGGAGATTTTGTCAAGAACAAAATATAAGTTCAAAAATTACTTATAAGTCGATAACATCATAAAAATAGATGTTAACATGGAAAAGTCTACTTGTATATGTGGAGTTACAAACAGATAGACAATGTTTCAAAAAAAGGGTGGAGACTTTTTATTTTAATTTTTAATTTGGTTGAAGAAATATTGACTCAATTATGAGCCTGTTTGGTTGGGCTACTAATCAGATTAAAATTGAAAATATGGCCGTTGTTGGGTCCCACTCGTCTAATAAAAGTCAACAATAACGGCTAGTTTTTCAATTTTAATCCGATTTTAATCTCTACCAAACACCCTCTAAATTTCCTA
>CAIGRO010058454.1:0-12031 GCA_903798355.1 Fraxinus baroniana
TTGATTTTTTTATTACGTCTTCGTATATTAATTTATCTTCCTTTGTTTCTTTTCTCTATCACTAATTACCAATTTACCTCCTTTTAACAGATAATGTTTTTTAACCCCCGCGGACCCCACCCCTGCCAATGAGTGGTGTTTTATTTATGAAGATTATAATTTACAAAAAGCAAAATGCTTCCAAGGAGTACAAAAACACTGAATTTGCAAGTAATTAAAAATTAACAGGAAGAACTAAAAGAAATGAAATTACACAAATCTCTATTCGAGAGTGATTTGATTCCGTCCTTTTTCTCCATGTTCTTTTCTCTTTTATACTCATTTGACAGTTGCCCTTGTAGAACCGTTTGAAGAACTGCTCATCACCCTACAACTACCCACTTTCTCCATAATGGATGACTTATCAAGAAACTACAGGTTTTAACTGTCACCATTACTCCCACCATTTAACTGCTCGTAATCGAGATTCTTAGATCGTGGAATATGGTAAGATTGTCCATTAACTGTTTCAATAACCATTGCTTTAAATAACTATAAGACACTATACTCGCCCAGATTTTGGACGTCTCTCAAGTTTGAGCGATGATGGACCTCCGCTACACAACTCCATCTTGGGTTTTTACATGATTTCATTTGAGTCCATCCCTCGAATTTCCTAACTGGGCTTCAATCCTTGGACCATTTAATTAGGCCTTATTTTTGTACGTCAACAATAGATTTCGATAACAATTGATTATAGTTAAAAAGCTGATAAAAATTTATGTATTTCATGAAATATGTGATTAAAAACGAATTGGAGATTATTTTTTCTTCTTTTTCTAATAGGACCAAACAAGGGCTTTGTGTCGAATATACAGAAAGTAGAGGTTTTGAGTTTTGATTGATTGAGACATTCTTCTCCAATGGGCCCAAATAATGCATGGGTCGGACCAAGGACTTGTTTCTTTAGGCTCTCAAGCCAGGCCCAAAAGAAATGATGTACCATTTACCAGACAATTTGATTTTGCAAGCCAGGCCCATAAGAAATGATGCACCATTTATCAGACAATTTGATTTTGGATAAATATATTTAGGAAAATTACACATATAGGCAATATGTAGGATATGTTCGAGAAGTGTTTATAACAGTAGATATAACCATGATTAGAGAAGAGATATATGTGATATATTCATTTGTCGTCTTTCAATGTGCATAAGTTAAATATTTTTAATCTTTCGTCCGATTATCGTTCTTTACCTTTCAATTTTCATAACATTGAAGTCGTTCTGGTTTGAGATAAGAAAGCAGCACTAGCATTTGTCCAACACTGAGCATTGAGAATGAACGAAAATGTCTATACAAGAAATTATAGATTCTTATTCCATTGAATTGTAGCTAATAACGTGTTAATTAGGTAAACGCTCAAGCACAAATACATCTAATCTCAATAAGATTAACCATCCAAAGAAATTTAACGCACTAAACATGTCGTAATCGACCCGCGCTTTATCAAAACTTTCTATTAATGGATTAATTGGAGCACTAGTTTCTTGGACCATAAACAGTGTCCTCCAACACTCCCAATAGCCAATAAGAATTATGGAAATTGACCTGGACACGTGTTCACGAAGCCTCACTTACCAAAATTATTTACAAGTTTTAAAAAAAATTGTGAATTCTGACCTTTTATATTTTTGTGAATGCACAATACCAAAATTATTTAGTAATTACGACAATTGAGCTATTTTTTTCTATAAAATTTGTATATTGAACCATACAAATTCCATGAAGAGAAAATTACCTCAAAACCATTATTTTAAAGTTTCTATTTCATAAATCAGGTATTAAGAATTTGTTCCCAGAAGTCGGGTTTACTCATTACCCACCCCATTTACCCCACGGCCACCATTCCACCTCCTCCTCACCTCAAAAGAGCATATTTCTATCAATCAATTTTCCTCTCCATTCCACTTTCCTCTTTTCACGTTTTCCCCCAAAATACCCTTTTCCTCTTTTCACGTTTTTCCCCAAAATATGCTCTCCCCACCCTCCCAAGAAGCGTAGATTTCTTCCAATCAATTCTCCCTCCATTCCACTCTCTCTTTTCACGTCTTCCCCAAAACCAATCCCATCCCATTCCATCCGACACCTCCCTAAAATTCTAGCATATCTCGAGCCTCATTCTCACCGAAAATTTTAGATTCCGGCCTCAGTAAAATTTAATCTCTTAAAACTCTTTAGGGTCCGTTTGATAAGTAAATGTGGAAAAAAATTCTAATTCCATATTAGTTGAAAAATAAAAACCCAACAAATTCATAAGAATTCATTTTTCATGAAAACAAAGAAAATGCAGCTTAAAGTGGTTGTAACTTGTAATTCGATTTCTATTTTCACGTTGCAATCAAACGACCAAGTGAAATTCGTTTTCCTCGAATTTGACATTTTCCATGAAATTTGTTGCAATCAAACATGACCTAATTATTGGTTAATTGTGACCAATAAAACGAATATGTTGTAATTGTAACCTACAATTTGTATCTTCGTGATCGATAAATAAGTCGTAACCAATTAATTTGATAATTTATGATTGAGAAATAATACGTGATCCATTAATTTGATAATTTGTGACATAAACTTTGAGATTTGTCAAGAAAATAAGTCACGATTAATTAATTTGATGAACTGTGGTCGAAAAATAACTTGTGATCAAATAATTAGATAATTTGTGACCACGAAATAATTTGTGCGATCTATAAAATTTATGATTTTTGATTGAGAAATAAGTTGTGATTAATTAATTTGATAAAATGTGGTCGATAAATAATTTGTGATTAATTAATTTGGTATTTTTTATCGTGAAATAAGTTGTAGTATATAAATTTATGATTTGTGACTTAGAAATAAATCGTGACCGATTAATTTGATAAATTGTAATCGATAAATAAGTTGTGACTTGTAAAATTATGATTTGTGACTCTGATATTCAGTTATTGTGACTAGTCGTAACTATGACCAGAAACATATTTGTGACCTTAATTTACTTAATTATCAATTTAAATAATAAAATATATTTAATTATGTATTTAATTAATACCATATGATTTTTGAAAGAAATATGTTATCAATTATTTGATTTAAGGTTAAACATATTTCCTTATCTAATATACATATATTATTATACAATATAACAAAAACCCCATTTATGACCTGATTTTTTGAAAAAATAAAAAATAAAAAATCTCAAGTTTGTCAAAGTTGAAATTGTAATACACTTTTAACTATGATATTCAGCAACATAATTTTCATTGGTAACGGTGATATCTATTTACCAACGGATATTCTGTACCTCATATAGTCGTTTAACATTTGAATGTTTTACCTAGTTGTGGCAACGAGCCGAGCTCGAGAATTTTTAGGCCGAGCTTTTTTTGGCCCGAGCCCGGCAAAAAAAAAATGAGGCTCGGGCCAAGCTTTCCGCCTGAGCCTTAGCGGGCAGAGCCGAGCCCGAACCGAGCCGACTCGAGTTTTATTTTATTTTTATGTCAAATCTAAAAAAAATTAAAATTTGTACAGTTTTTACATGTTATAAATTAAATAAAAAAACTTGAGTTTGGCTTGAACTTTTTGTGCCGAACTTTTTTGGGCTGAGCCGAGCCGAGCCGAACCCGACAAAAAAAAATGAGGCTCGGCCCGAGCCTCGGCTTGTTGTAACCGAGCCCGAGCCGGGCCCTGCTCGAGCTTTTTCTGAATCGAGCCCGAGCCGTCCGAGCGGACGAGCTTTTTTGTCATCCCTAGCCACAGGCAAAGGCGCTCGAACGGCTTTTTTGCCATCCCTAGCCACAGGCAAAGGACATGGAAATCATCCTGAAAGCTACATTGACAAGATAATTTGTACACCGAGTATTCATAATTTAAGCAACTAAAAGCACAGGTGCCAACCCTTTACACTTTGCATGTAGAAAAGGCTGACAATTCAATTATTTTTGCGCAAAATTGACAAAACGCAGTGCTCGATGGAAATGGAGTCGGAGGATAAAACAACAACATAATCCCGAAAGACTATACATCACTTTTTCAATAGCTTGCGAGAGAAAATCCTCTTGGAATAAGGACTGTTGCGCGAGATTGCCTTGTGGGACTCAATCGCATCCACCAAAGAATTGTGAACCGGACCCTGTTCCACAAGGACAAATTTCCGATGATTAGATCAACTGCATGTCCGTATTGGAGGGAAGTGGGGCGGGGTAGTTTATTTGCACAATGCTATTTTCCACCATTAAGTACAAGCATGCCATGAAATATAGGCGGGGGCGGGGGAGAAAAGAGACAAAATGTACATGTATTGTGCACATATTGAAAAATTTCAAGAATTTCCAAGTAAAATCAGAATAAAGTGAAAATTTAGCGGGGGTCGTCGCCACCCCCCTTTCCCCCTGCCTTTGTTCATAACCATACTTCCAAATAACATTCAAGCTCGAAATGGCATGTGCTTTCATATAAACATTTGTCAAACCAAGTGGTGAGCAAAACATTAGACTAGAAATAGCATACCTCAGAAACCCGAAGAGCAGTTTGAACAACATAATTTGCATGTGGATCCTGAAGCAACTGCTCAAAATAAGTTGCAGAGAGCAATTCAAGAATGATTTTTGATCGAGTTTCATCGTTACACACTACAAGACACTTTTCAACAACATGGCTACCAAACTTTTGGGTCGAGAGATGCACATAGTTACCCTCAAACTGAGACGTCAACTTGGATGCAGCAGAAGGGATCTTAAGTTCTAAAATAAACTGAACAACATAATTTCTGCAAGCCAATGTAAATCCCGTCTTCAGACAAATGTAACAAAAGGTAAACATAAATCAAGTACCCGTGTAGGTAGAGAAAAATAATATGAGCGATGATAATGTAGCTAATTATTTCACAAAAAAGTCCTGGCAAATGAACTAGATTCCAACGAGGAGAAGAAATATAACTTAACTATAATATAGAAAAGCAACACCAAAAGAAAAGGGACACTAATCACTAGAGAAGCAAAAGGAATACCTACTTCTAGCATGTTTGGTAGGGAGGATTGACTAGTTCTAGACACTAACACTATCGATCAAGAAAAAGGAAGTTAAAAATTTTGTCCATGTTAAACAATCTAGTTTTATACAATCCTGTATGCCAAACATCCACTTCCAGTAGGTACGAGGAAACATTTTAAAATATTACTACCTGGAATAAAATACAATCCTAAGTGAAAAGATGGCAGGAGTGTCACGTAAACTTGGCCACAAAGGTGAGTTGGGTTTAATTTTGCCGAGCACTATAGATGGTGAGAGTGCATTTCACCAAGATGAATCTTTTTTTGTCGTTCCTTTTCCCTTTTCTGTAACTACCAAATGTCTCTGTTAATTCCAGAAAGCGAGATTTATCAAGAACAGTGGGTAGAATAGTCCCGTGGAAACAAAAGAAAGGTTATGTAAAGATAAGACACTCAACAACATGATCTATAATAAACTAACTAAAAGTTCAAAGTAGTCGTGGAGGATTCAGTTGGTGCATGAGCCCAAAAGAATGAAAAAGAAATTAAAAAACAGTGGTCTGAGAAAGAATAATAAAAAGTTAAAAACTACCTGGCCTCGGAATTTAATTATATAGTTACGAAGCTTTAAACTTCGAACTTAAGCATCTACCTACATTAAGAATTTCATAATAAAGAAGAACATCAATCTGACCAGGACCTAAAAAGCAGAGAACTAAAATTTTGGTTTGAAAAGTCTAATAAACAAATGAAGAATGGGGGATCAAGCTTATTTCAAGCTGTAACAATTAATATCAAGAGAAACACAAATGGACAAAAACAATAATTTTTTAATTGACATTAGTAATTAATATATTTACCCAAATGCATCTTGAGCGAGAAGAAGCCCATTTGCAGAAATTTCTGCAACCAAGTTCTCCCGGTGTTCTCCAGTTGCATGGCTGATGCATCGTTGAAGAACACAGCATCCATGTTGATGTGTTGCGATATCTACACAGTAATTTGCAGCAGCAGCAAAAATGAACTGCAAATGAAATAGCAACAACTTTCAGATAAGAGTTGAATCACTTAAATCAGTAAGTCCTATTTAGTGCAAAAATAAGTAACCTTAAGAGCTAAAATAAGCAACTGTTTTTACTTATAAACAAGATAAAAGCGACATATCCAAACATGATATGAAACATGAAGTTACTTAAAAGTAACTTTATATAACCTAGCCAAACATGCTAACAATACCTTCCACCATCCACTAAGTGTGGACTAAAGACACTATACGAAACTAGGATCAAGCTATAATCCCTTGCTAGCCAGAAATACCTGAACCTATTGGGCTAAGGAAAAGGAAAAATCAAACTATCAGCTGTTTCCAGGCCAGACAGTATATAAGCAACCGTATGATCACGTTGACTTAAAACAGGGGACAGTGTATTTGTACCCGAATTTTTTAGCACAAATAGCACTCAGCTTTCTGTATAAACTTTAGGTTATTAAAAATGGAATAGCAAGGGGATATGGAAACTTAGTTATCGTACGAAGTTTCAATTTACAAATTAAAAAGGCAGTTCTTATGTTTTTAAATTGAACCATTAACTAAATGCAATCTTGAAGCACCACTGTTATCATAAAATTTGAAGGGGTTGAGGTGAAAGATGAGAGGAGAAAAAGACTGCCTACGCCATTCAGTAACTCAAACTCAAAAGTTTTGCTAGGTGATAGGTTTGCAAGCTCTAATCACCACTATTATCAGAGATTTTTAAGTATATTTTTCAATAAGAAACAACTCAATTTCTCTATATACATCAGATAAATATTCGACAAACACTGGGAAAAATCAAAACCAAATGCAAACCTGAAGACTTCACAGGAACAATGTGTACGCCTTAATCATTTTCATGGAGAATGATGATGTAATTTTGTCAAATATGCATTTATTTTATTTTTATTTTTCACCTTTAAGGCGGAGAAAAGTGATTACAGGTGTTCAGTTTGTGACTAACCACATCTAAGGTTAGATACGAGAATCCTCACTGATTCACATTGGTAAACTAGGGGTAGTAAATGAGAACGTTTCATTGACAAATGATAGGAAAGCCATCTAGTTTCTGAATTAGTCAAAGAATGCATACCAAGAACATTTTACTGTTTTACTGGAAAAGATTGAGAGAACGTATTTACATAATATTATCTCCTAAGAACATAACGGAAACAAGAAGAAGTGAATCATAAAAAAGACTACTCGTGACATTTCAATATGTTTGATTTGAACACCAAAAACTTTTCTACAAGGCACCGGAAACAGGTTCAGGTACATAACAAACTTTGTTGTCTATGGAAATAATCACATACGATACCAGAGTAAATTCTCATTGATACATGTTCGGTGATGAGAATTTGATGTGAATTGCCATGTCTTGGCTTGAGGTTTGAGGTTAAAACTAACCTTTTGGATGCAATTATTCATCATTCTCTAAACTCAAATAATTCTTTGAAATTTTTTACAGTGATTGAAGAGGAAAAAATGTAGAGATGAAGTGCAGTAAGTTGAAAACTACAAGACTGCACAAGATGAAGCAACCAATATTAGTAACTCTTTGATGGATAAATTCAAGATCAAAATCTTTTGAATCACAATGCAAGATGCCATTCCTCAAGTTCAATTTTCTATCCACAAGTTCAATATTTAATAGTTTCAATAGAACATGCGAGTGGGCGAGAATAGAGAAAAAATGAAAGCAAAAATAATGCAAGGAAATCATCTGCACAAAATCATCTGCACAAAACCTACATAGAGAAATGAAGAACTCTGCTCAATCTAGACACTGCGATTAGCTACAATAGCAGTTTTAGATGTTCAACACTTACTTTCATGGGTATTGGAAATTACAGGTGTCAAATATCATTGCAAGCATCATACACTTTGAGCTCAATAATTAAGGAGAGTTAATACCTTACTATCTTCAATGGTAAAACATTGTAAGCATCTCTGGACAACATGGTTACCATTTAGGTCTTTGATGAGAGCAAGAAAGCCCGGTTCAAGGGCTGCAATAGCTCGTGAAATTTGCTTCCTTGTTTTTAGAGTCTCAATCAACTTCTGGACCACTCGAGTGCTGATACAAAAAGAACAAAATGTGTAATCAAAATGCAGAAACTGAAAGACAGAGCAAAACGTACACGACTTACCCGTGTGCATTTAAAGAGATCCTAACAAGCTCCCCTGGCTCCTCAGTTACCCTAAGCAGAATCTCCATTCTTTGGTCTTCATTGCACACTTCTAACAGTTTTTGCACAAGGTAATTGCCAAAGGGATTCATCATAAGTTCAACCACGTGATGAATTACCTCACTGAATATTATTTGAACATCTTGAGAAGTCCCTTCATCAAACATCCTTTGCAAGAATCGGCACCCATGCTGATCCTTGGCTATATGATATATGTATCCTTGTGCTTCGGCTAGGGAGCTACACTTTGATGTGATCGAGAAAGGGCAACGTGTCCTTGCAATTCGGCCACTTTCTTGGATTTTAGAAACATGTGGATGGCCATCTAGTTGTAACCTGGTTTCTTGGGGTATGAACTCTCGAGCCCTAGAACGTCCATATCTTGTTTTCATTGCATCATTTAGATCTTCCCCTTGAACGATTAAGCCATCCTCTCTGGTTAAGCCTTCAACAACCCATTCAGGCAATCTAACAAACGCAGGTATTTTGATCCTTCCATTAAGCACTGGTTGATGGAAATGAAGTAAATTTTGTGCACTAAATTGAGGCATTGAGTGAGTTGATTGAAGCACGTTATGTGATGAAAAAACATCTCTGCCATCAGTCGGATTCATCCCATTTCGCAAAGCATAAATTGAAGTATCAGGCCTGTTCAAAGTGGAAGAATTCAAAGCTGGAACTCCCACGAGGAAATCATTGCCTGCCTGCATATTATTCCTATAAAATTGAGAACTCGAAGCAGAATTCTCACAATATGATTGATCAAACAATCCATCAGATTGAACAGGGGAATACGAGGATCCCAATAAATTACCCATTCTGTAATCCTGACCCTCAAAATTCACAGGACTTCTTGGAACGTAAGAATTAAACCTTCCCCAATTCAAAAAACCCTTCCCATAATTAACAGATTCCCCACTCATAGATTGATCGCAAACTTGAATACCGTTCGGGGATGCTGAAACGTCCCCTTTAGCATCATTAATACACAATTTACCAAAATTTCTTATCAACTTCAGTTCATCAACCATATTTTTATCATTGTACTTTCTAAATTCCGACCAAAGTCCATTCCCAGAAATCGAGTATGGCTTCAGCTCTTCAAATTGGGGTGGGGTGGGTGATCTACTATCAGAAAATGAATGCCCACAAGAGAGCAGGCTTGATGAAGAACCATCAGATTGTAAAGAAAACCCACTCACTGGAGAAGAAATACATGCATACTTATGCTTTAACAATTCATCATCAGACATACCGCGATCACGACCGATAATTTTCCTTGGCGCAGACGATGCATTACCATATCCATGATGATCAAGATTATGATGATGAGATTTGGCATGTGTGATTTGAATATTCAATGAAGATGTTGCATGTGGGATCTCACCCAATAGAATTTCAAACTCATCAGCATCCTTCATGTTTTCTACTCTCTTCTCGATCTTCACTCTCTCAAACGTTAAATTAACAAGAAAAACATCCAAGAAAAAGATACAACAAACTCAAGATTTAACAACAGTAGCAATGAAAACAGTGAAAAAAATAGGAGAGATTCATCTAGAAATGGTCAAAAGAAGAGAAAATAATTAAGAACCCACGAGAAATTACCGCTTTTGAGCATCTGGATTGGTCAGTCCAATTGATAAAAATGGAAAGGGATGGTGAAATGACGAAATTTCATAAGCATTTCGTTTCGATTTTCATTTCAAGAAAGATCTTTTTTTAAAGATCATTTGGGTTTTGAGCGAGAGTTGGTGAAGCATGCAAATATGAATGGATTAGTTACATACATATACTGGTGATTATACATATAAAGACTCTGGTACTGTATCAAGCCATTAAACCTGGATAAATGATACAAATGAAACGGACTCTCTCTCTGTATAGATACACGTTTCTCTGTATTACAGTACACTAAGGGAGTTTTAAGAGGGAGAAGATTTGTTACTGTCAAACGTTGTCGTTTGTTGTTTGCAATTTTTTGTCTATGGTAAATGCAATAAGATTGAGAGAAAATTGCATTGGTGGACCGTAACTTACCATATTAAATTGGTTTATGACATTTTAGTATAGTTGTACAATCAAAATTCAATTAACGTAATTGTGAAATTTCAGTTAAATGGTCACACGAAAATCATCTAAATCTCTGTAACTTGTCACGTGGTCCTCGACTCCTCATATATTTATCTTTATAAAGTTTGGTTTTGCTTTATAATAAGTGTCCAATATTCGGTATGTTTCACGAGAATTACATGACAATTTAATGAAAAATTAAATTTGTTTGAACATAATGACTTGTGCATACAATTATGTCTCTAACATTTTACAATAGTTGTACAATTCATTATTAATTAACAAAATTGTCAAATTTGTATTAAATGGTCACTGAAAATTGTCTAAATTTGTGTCAAATCTGCAGGTGGTCCTCATATGTTCGGCTTTATATTGTTTGGTTTAGCTTTACTACGGGATGCCAATATTCAGAAATTTGACTTGGGACTTGCTTCATGACGATTATGTGACAACTTAATGAAAATTTAGATGGTTTTGACCATATTGATTTGTAGATATAATGAAAATTGAGGACTAACTTGCTTCATTT
This sequence comes from Fraxinus baroniana, assembly GCA_903798355.1. Taxonomy (NCBI): domain Eukaryota; kingdom Viridiplantae; phylum Streptophyta; class Magnoliopsida; order Lamiales; family Oleaceae; genus Fraxinus; species Fraxinus baroniana. The sequence continues at coordinate 10,838 of CAIGRO010058454.1, forward strand.
CAAAAATTGAGGACTAACATGCTATTGAAGCAATAGATTAAGTAGCCAGAGTTACCCTTGGATGAAATGCTTTTAATTTGTGTTATTTATTTCTTATTTTAATAGAAAGAAAAGGTCCAACTAGAAACCGTTTATGCCTAAAGTAATTATCCCGTTCAGTCATTTTTTATTTATTTTGTCCACGTGGAAAAAAGTTTTGTTCATGTTTGGGGATCATTTCTTTAAATTTATTTTTCTCAAACTTATTTTTAATCATACATTTTATAAAATGCATAATTCTATCAACTTTCAACCATTTGCTTTATCAATTTTTATCATAACTTAATAAAAATTTGATTTTAGCTAAACCAGGGTTTATAACGAGCTTTCTTCTAAAATAATTGTTAAATCAGCATTGGGAATTGTTAAAATTCAATTACAAATTAGTTTGTTTCCAACTTTCCATAAACTTAATTACAAATTAATTAAAAAGAAAAAATTGTTATAAGAATTTTTTAATTAAATGAGGAGAAATGATAAAAATGAGAGAGAGAGAGAGAGAGTACACTGTATTTTTTAAGACTTTTTAAAATTCTTTAAAAGTCTCTATTTAGTAGATTTTTAATACATTTTGATAAAAGTTGATAAAATATATGGTTAAAAAGTTTTGAAATTCATAAAATATACGGTTGAAATTAATTATTGACTTTGACTTATATTAAAATTTAGATTTTAATTCGTACCAAACATGGGCTAAATATATTAATATTTTTATAGATTCTTAAAATATCTATATTGAATACTCCTAAACTTATTAAATTCTTAAAAGTCCATTATCGAGGACACTTCTCTTTTTTTTCTCGCTCTATATATAATTTAAAAAATTAGGTAGGTGAAAAAAGAAAAGAGTTTTTTGCTCCCCTTAAGTATGAACAGACCTTCTTCTAACTTTTTTTTTTTTTTTACTTGAAGATATCTTCATTTAGTCAATTTTCTTAGAATCAATTATTTTCCTATGATGAGGAATTTATTTTTCTTTTTTCTAGATTTTAATTTCTCCAAATTGTTTAACTATTTATAGGCTCCGTTTGAGCAACATCTTTGAAGAAATAGATTTCGAAATAGGAATTTTTTTTAAGAGTGTGTGGTTAAAAAATAGAGAAATATTTTGAATTTACGTATAAAATTATTTCATTGAAAAAATATACAGTTAAA
>CAIGRO010058474.1:0-12287 GCA_903798355.1 Fraxinus baroniana
AAGAAATAAACTAAATTACTAATCTTGGATTAAAACAAATAAACAATATGGTTTATTTTCATCCAATACAAAAAAGGGATCTAGCATAACATGTTTTAAAATAAATAACAAAAAAATAATAGAAAAATATAAGTCAAATCATGATAGAATGTAAAAGATGTTAATCTTCAATTCTAATGTTGAATTCTTCAAAATCTTGGTATAATAGGTTAAAATCGAGTCCAACTTGGGTTTCAAAAAAGTTTGAATCGCTAAAGGAAGCTACTAATTCATCTAGAAAATAGTCAGCCAGCCAGCCTAAACATAAACACCATGTGTGCGCCATTGAGTCAAATGGCTCTCGGGTCATGAAATTGCTGCCTCGCGTGCGCACGAAACTAGTGTGCGTGCAAGTCGAGTCGTCCCTGAGTAGCATTCAGTATTTTGGTCATAACTTTCGTTTTTTATATCAGATTGAAGTGATTTAAAGTGTATTGAAAAGATAATTCAAAGGGATACAATTGTTCTAGAAATATAAATTTTTCAAATCAAACGTTTACTATCTAAAAAATGGGTCTCAAATTGGGGTTAAAAATTCGGAGTATAACTTCTTTGACTAAAATTAATTTTTGAAAATACTTCAACTATATTTCACTCATTTGATCTCCAATTGCATCCAATTGATTCTATATGATCTTTAATCATTGTTTTGTGGTCCGAATTAGTTATTAAATGTTTACACTTTGGTCCCCTAATTTTGAATTTCTTTCGTTTTGGCCCACTTTAATTCATTTCTTCAAATTCCACCAATTTGCATTGAGTTCAACCTAATTAACATATAATTAAGCAATAACTCATTAAAATTACTAACAAATACTCCAATTTAATAGTCTAAATAAGTGTACAAAATACACTTATCAAATACCTCCAAATTTGAATATTTGTTTGTTCTCAAACAAAATTATAACTTAATTCAAACAAAAAGTTTGAATACATATGGTTAGATAATCTGCCTTTGGACTCATGATTGGTATGTGTTTTAAAACTATGAACTGCTACAAAATCACATGTTAAAATAGTTTTTACTTATCCAATGTAAAATTGGTGTGTGTGTGTGTGTGTGTGTGTGTGTGTGAATATTCATGTCAAAACATTACAAATTCATAAAGTGATTCAAATCTCAATCCTCAATAGTCAATATTTTATCCTTCTCCTGTAAGATTCACACCCCCAAACTATTTTTTTTTTTTTTAACTCTCTACCAAGATGTGATCTAATATTGAATTTATATATTAATTCTCACTCTCTCTAGTTTGGTTAATCTTATTAATTGCAGCTGAAAATATCAACAAATGAAGATTCTCCTTATTTTTTACTACTTCAACCTCCAAAAATCAACTAAGAAAAATAACCCATTGTCAAAGGTTTAATTTCTCTCAAATAAATTTTTGGGACTTAATCAAGGCATGTAATAATTTTTTTTCTTTTTTTCTTTTTTATCTTATGTGCGGACTTTTTAAATGACATTGTAGTGAGTTTTGGCCAATAACTCTCAAGTCAGATGATTATAAGGCACCAAATTTTAAATACCCCTGCAGACTTAATTACTCAAGTCTTATTGGCCGATGACTCTCAAGTTAAATGATCATATTATTTTTTTTCATGCGATAATTAGTGCAATACTTCTTATTAAACACATATTCTCAAAAATCTCTAACTGACGATTTTCTCCTAATTATCATCTTATTGACCTTAGAAAACTCACACAAAATTTAGCACATATGAAGCTCACATTCATCTAAATATCTTCCTAAAAGAGTTTAATCACCCCCAAATTATCCATTTTAACCAAATTCTTACATATATTTAGTGGTCATTTGAATTTAGTATTTATGGTCAGCTAACTTCAACATATTCAAATTTTGAATCAAACTAATCCTTCATGAAACAAAACTTTAAATCTTGTGCACAAAAATGTCAAGTTTCGCATGAATAAGTGAAAATCAACTTAACATGTAACATTTTCAAAATTTATAATTTAACACATAGTTCCAAATATATGTCTCATAATGAAAATTTATCTAACCACACAAGCACACAAAAATAATAAACAAACGCGCAAAATAGTAAAAACAATAAAAAATCGATATTTTTCTTCATCTAAACTTATAACAAACATTGTCCTCAATGTCTAAAAATGTAATAAGCACTATACAAAAATTAAGGGAAAAAAAAGCAATTAAGTAGTCCCCTGATATAAATCTATAAGTAGTGAATGGACTGGCATGAATGTGCTGGCTCAATTGCTGTGTCTTTTCCCTTGTCCAGTATGTTTGGGTGTAATGTTCGTTCACAAAAAATAAAATAAAATATCAATCATAACATGGAATATTTTTTTTTGTTTTGGCTATTTTATGGTGGCTTGAAAATAGAGTAAAAATAGAGTTTTCAACTTTGCATCGACTGCACTTGATAGTTATTTTTCAATTCATCTTTGAACCTCCAAATTGCAAGATTTTCATTGTTGTCCCATCCAACTATTCCACTTTCTTCCTTCTTGTTCTTGTGACTTTTCCAATGGTCTGTCATTCTACACTCCTCATTGTGTGGTGGTCGCTTGAGTAGAGCATTTATGGTGGAAACTTTGTTGTTTTTCTTCCACACTTAAGATTAATTTACCATTTAAAAAATTCATTAATACTTGTACAGTTGATTAAAATGGTTTTCCTTAAATTAACGGCATATGTTGAGCATCTATATCAAGGATAATGAAATCAGCTGGAAAAAAGTGATCTCCGACTTTGATAAGCATATCATCTACCACTCTATAAGGATGCTTAAGTGTCCTATTAGCCACTGTAGGGCTAATGGTGTTGCTTTTGGATTATCCAATCCTAATTTTTCGACATTGACATCAAATTAATACTTGCCCCATAATCAATTAAGCCCCTGTTTGAAACCCATTTTGAGAGAATAGAAATTTTGGAATAGTGATTGATATGAAAATGTATGGTGGAAAAGTGATGAAAAGTTTTTGATTTGTGTGTAATATTATTTTATTGGAGAATTTGTGGTTGAAATGAAGAATGAGAATGAGAATGAGAAATTAATGGGTGTCAAACGGGGGCTAAAGTATTTAAATCATGTGAATTTTCTATAGAGCAAGGTACATTAAAATTCCCGGGATCTTTTAGTTTAGGGGGAAGCTTATGTTATATGATTGCGCTGCACTCTTCTGTCAAAGCTACTGTTTCATTTACTGACAGCTTTTCTTCTTAGTCAACATCTCATTAAAAAATTGCATAATTTGGAATCTATTGAATAGCATCAATGATAGGAATGTTTATGTGAAGTTGTCTGAGTGCATCCATGAACTTATTGAATTGTTTACCTAGTTTATTGTTTTGCACCCTTTGAGAAATGGTATTGGAGGTATGTTTTTATTGATATGAATGGTTGCCTTAACCTTTGTATTAGCTGCTTCTTCATTAACTTTTCCTGATTCTTCAAACTGATCAACTTGTTCCTCGCCTGTGGTAAGTACCTAATTCTCCTATGTCCTTTTCTTTTTCACAATAATTTATGGCAGTTGAACTCCACTTATAGTTGTAATGGCCTGAACATGTTCCTCTTTATGTTGTCTTCGAAGCCTTTGAGAAAACAGAATAGGCAGAAGATAAGCTCGAACATAGCTAGAAGGTTTGATTGATGATGTCTCTATAATTGCATAATTCACAACTTCAAATGCTAATACCTGTTCTCGTGGGTTCTTTTCTGTGTTGCTAAGTAGGGTACCATGTGTTTTGTTGGTCAATGCAACTGCCATCTGCCCCATCCCAGTTTCTAAATTTTAGATAGAGGCTTGCTGTTTTTGGATTGCAATCTCAGTTTTGGTGATGTATTTAGCAAGTAAATACTCTAAAGATGAACTCTTCTCCAGTTGATGTTGAAATTCTTGTGGATTGCCCTGAATTTGATATCCTTAACCCTGATTATTAGCTTGTAAGTAGTTAGGATGCTTAATCCAACCTAGATTATAGGTGTTGGAGTACATATTGTTTTGCTGCATCTGGAAATTCTTTGCATAACTAACCTTCTCAGGTTGATAAAATGTGTGGTGTTAAAGGACAACTTGCAGTAGTGTGATTTGCCCCCACAGCCCTTGTAGATTGGTATTGGTTGGTGCACCATGCTCACATTATGAGTTAGATTGTCCAATTTCTTTGCTAGTAGTTCCATTTGGGGTGTCAATGCTATCACTACATCTATGCTATGAATACCCGTTATTTTCCTAGAAGTTTTCCTTTCAGTTGGCCACATAGACTGATTTTCTGTAATTCTCTCAAAAAGATCTAATGTGTTGTCTACATGCATAGTCATTATTGATCCTCTTGCTAAAGCATTGACTATGCTACAGTATGCAGAATGTAGGCCTAAATAAAATATGTAGACCTGGGCATTTTTAGGAATGTCTAGATTTTGACATTTTCTGAAGTAGTCTTAATCATGTTCCATGCTTCTGGATAGCTCTCGATGTCCTTCTACTTGAAAGTATATAGTTCATTATTTATCTGATGGACTCGAGAAGGATGGACGAATTTTAAGGTAGATTTTTGTACAATGTTATTCCACGAAACTATGCTTCCAGGACGTAGTGAGTATAGCCATTCTCGTGCGTCTTCCTTTAATGTATGAGGGAACAAGCGCGGCCGAAAAGTATTAGCCGACATGCCTTTGTGACTGAACACCTCGTAAAGAAAGCTCGACTATGTTCGTGAGGATTTTCAGTTAGTCTTCTAGAAAATTTGAAGTCCTGTTGATTTTGAAACAAGTTGATGACATCTAGTCGAATGTGGAAGTTGGCCTGCCTAAAAGGCGGATAGATAATAACCGGTTGCACAGGAGCTCAGATGGTATTCACATAATCCTGTACTAATAATTCACCTTCGTTGGCAATTGCTCTTAGTAGAGCTGACGGATTTGGTGATAACTGAATTTGATTTTGATTTTGATTTTCTTTGAAAGTCATTTTTCTTACATCTCTTTGTAATCTTCTTCGTCTTCTGAAGGTTCTATCGATTTTGGGATCCATTGGGAAGAACTTAATTTCTTTAGAATCTTGCGTACACTACCAAAAAATAAATAAAAGAGACTAAATGTGTAAATAATTGACTAAAACAAAATAAAACAAAGATTTGAATACTACATAAATTAATAAACTTAAGCCAAATATTTTTCTTCGGCAACAGTACCAAAGACTTGTTTGTTCGAAACCTACAAGTGTGGGAGATCGTTGATAAGTAATAGAATTGATGAGTTAAGAATTAATATATGATATAAACTCAATTCAAGTTTACTAGTTTTTTATGGAATTTGAATTATGTAAAGAAAAGAGAGTTTGATTTTGTAATTATTCTAAATTAATCTAACAAAACTGTAAAATTAAGGTATGTATCAAATTATGGATGATTGTATTGGATTTCGAGTCCGCTTGTTGCTATATATTTCAATTCTTGATTTGTAATATAATTTCATTCATGTGTTCTTAACAATTGATAAAGCTATAACATATAATTTTATTTTCAAGATAAACTAATTACATCCTAATCATGACCCGAATCTTTTCCTAACTCGAATTTGAATGATTAGAATGCATTAAATTTTAAATAATCTATATGATTGCACAAGTGATAAATATTATTCCTAACATTTATTGTACATATGTTAATTTTGCCCCCACTTTAAATTTATTGTGAGTCTTCCAACACTACAACAAAAAACTAATTATCTAATTAGTGGCCAATCAATTAAATAATGAAATGAGTATTCAAAATTAATAAAAAATGTAAGAAATAAACTAAATTATTAGTCTTAAATTAAAACAAATAAACAATATGATTCATCTTTATCCAATACAAAAACAGATATATTCTAGCATGTTTTTAAATAAATTATAAAAATAATAATAGAAAATATAACTCGAATCATGATAGAATGCAAAAGACGTTGATATTCAATTCCAATGTTAAATTTTTCAAAATCTTGATGTAATTAGCTTCAACTCTTTGTTATGGCTTGATCCCTTCTCTTAAAATATAACAATTGAGCCCTTGTTCTTGATAAACATGATGACATTATTGTGTATAAAGAGGCAAGGGAGCGTCTTTATAATGTGCAGCCCTTTTTTATCTTTATAAGAGTCAGAAAATAGGTTAATATAGTGACCAATCAGATTCCAAAAGAGTTGAAATCTCAAATGGAAACTGCTGATTCATCTTGCAGAAATAGCCCATGCGTTCATGGGCATAACCACCATGCATGCACCATTGAGCCAAATGGCTCTCGGCTTATGAGAATTGCTACCTTGCGCACGTGCGTTGGTTTGAGTTGTGTCTTCCATTAGCAGTTTTCGGTATTTTGATCATAATTTTCTTTTTAGATATTCGATTGATGTGATTCAAAGTGAATTAAAATGAGAATTCAAAGGATTATAATTGTTCTAGAAATATAAATTTTCCAATTCAAGATTTTCCTATTTGAAAAATGAGCCTCAAGTTGAGACTAAAAATCCGGAGCACAACTTTTTCAACTATATTTTAATATTTTGACCTTCAATTGCATCCAATTGATCATATATAATCTTCAATCACCGATTTGTAGTTTGAATCAACTATCGAAGGTTTACACTTTGGTCCCCTAACTTTGGATTTCTTTCGTTTTGCCCATTTTTTGTTCATTTTTTTCCAATTCCATTTTAACCTAACAAACATAATTAATACACAATTAAGTTATACACATCCAAATTATTAACACATGTTTTGATTTAATTGCTTAGATAAAGTATATTATCATTAGACATTTCATTGGTGGATGTCCTTCGTATTTAACTAAATATACATAGCTAACTGATATGATGACGTGACATGAAAAATCTAGTCATGCAATTACTTATAACGTCTAACTAATAATATTAGATTTATTGGCTGGCTCGTAGTTTCTTTTACAGATGTCCTAAATATGTGTTTGTATCTCATTGAATGAAAAAAAAAAAAAAAACACCATGCCGTCGTTGCTATTTGGCATGACAACAATTTTATTAAAGTTGAACAAGATTAAAGCAAATGTATTCGTATTGAATTACCATCTACCGTGTCAAGTCAAACTCATTTTTTTTTATGACTCAGGTGTCCAAATTTTGCCCAACTAATCTTGAGGACTGGCGGCATTCCCCCTGGTTCGTCACTCGGGTTAATCCAGATGCGATCATATTTTATACATACTTGGACCGGACATTCGGCAGTCTCCTCCCTGTGGACCTCTGTCTTTGACTTTCAACATAGATGTCGCATTCCGACATAAATGTTGCCTTCCAGCTGCCACAGAGATTCGAACCTCCAAAACTCCGCAGAGAAAACTTCCACTTTACCACTGCGCCATGTCCATGGGGGCCTAACTCAACTTTTTCAAGACAGTAAGTTGGTAGTAATTTCAAGTAATCCTATATTTTTTTTCCACTAAATTTTAATCGTTATTTTTCGGACGAAGAGTCGGATACCTTGAGCACATCAAGAGCATGCGTTTCTATATACATTATTAGATTTATATTATGTAAAAGATTTTCACTTATTTTTATTTATTTATCAATGCTGAGTTCTATCTAATTCGATTTAACTAACACGAGCATTATATGAATAGACATGAAAGTTGTATAGTTTAAAGGAGATTGTTTAAAACATCATGATATAAATTGGTTAACGAAGAGGTGTCCAACTTAAATTGAAGGAAGCTATAATGAAAGAAGGAAAAAAATTTAATTCTTTTTTTTTGTCCAGAGGAAAGGAGTGATGAATAAAATAACTTTTATATTTGAACATAGAAAAGTTCTGTAAACTTTCATATGTTAATGCGAGGAAGTAGGTTAATATGACAATTTACATAGCAAAGAAATATTTGGAAATCAAATTATTAGAAAAGTGGGTTAGTATGTGTTGCTTAGCTTAGTTTTATTACTTCGCGTTTTACTTTGAAAAATATGAGATCTTCAAAATCTGTTGTAAGTAAAATATAAAATATATTTTTACTCATCACTTATTTTCTGGTTTACTTAGATTAGAATGATTTTTAAATGTCAAAGCATGTGTCAAATATCGTGATCATCAGGTGCAGTCCAAACAGGTTAGTCAGTTAGTCATGATCGACGGTTGAACAGATTTCAGGCTGTGGATTTTAGGGTTTCAATGCCCTAAATGAGATACAATATTTACCTCCAACACAACAACCTATAAAGAAATATATATTTACCATCTTGGAGGTGGTTTGATTGGTCAAATAATTAAAATAAGGAATGATTGATTTAACAAATCAAAACATTCCTTAAATTAATTATTTACCATATCAAACAAATTATATATTACTCTTACCGTGTAAAATTGTCATAATTTAGATAAGAGACGTTCGTACCGTGAGGGAATCTTTACATAAGTAGAGAAAATCATTAAGGGACGATTTGAATGCTTTGAAAAAATATATAAGTAGTAGGAAGTTTTGATCGTCTTCAGTGAGTTCAGCCGGCATAATATTCCATTGAAATATTTCAAAGCAAAAATAGTGTTCTTCAACTGACACGCCTGAGCGTGAAAGATATAATCATATTCAAAGATCGGCTATTGGCGTGAGTTAAGATTGATGAATCTCTATCCAAGTAGTGGTTGCAATCAAATACAATAGTGAAGTGGCGATAAAGTCAAGATCAGAGTGTTTGATTCCACTTTTTCAACATGTCAAAAGAATAAGAAAATGAGAGAGTTATTTTTTCATTTGTTTTTGTTAATTTTGCAAAATTAAAAAAACTTTACCTATTGTTTTTTTATTGTTTGATAGTGGATTATCTTACCCATGACATGGGGCCCATAGATGTTTCCATTAGGGATTTGCTACGTTATATCTGGTGTTCACTCTTGTTTATTTTCGCATTTGATTAATCTTGTAGAACACTAGTCTTTTTAACTCTCTTCAGTCACGACTGAGTGTGAAACTGCTTGTAGGAAGTTCTGACTGACTGAATGAAGAAATCTGCTTAAAATGAATAATTGAGATAAATTGTTAAATTAAGTAGGTTTCACTATTTACATCTATAAAGAGAACAATTCAATCAGTTTCACAAGTTTGTTGAATTGGGAGATCGACCACCACACAGTCAAGAGAATTATGCCCCGTTTGGTAATCATTCTTTTAACACTTTTTTTTCCTTCTCATACTTATTTTCAACCATACATTCTCACAATAAAATATTATTCACGTAAGCCTAAAACTTTTTTTTTTAAAATTTTTAACCATACATTCTCCCAAAAATTACTATTCAAAGACTCATTCTTCCCAGAAAATAACTGTCAAACAGGGGCTAAGTGTGTAGTATTTTGTATTTTGATTTTTTGGGATATTGCATAATTAACGAGTTTACCCTATTTACAATGTTAGTGAGCGGATAATATAATAATTAGCTTTAAGCAGTGTTCTAAAATGCAGCGTTTAGATGATGCGGGTGAAATTAAAGTTGACCCTTTAATGCACATTTTGGTGCACTTTATTAATTTTTATTTTATTACTTTATTATTTTATTTTTAAAAAGACTTTTATTTAACTTTAGTTTCAGTTTTTAAATGATTTTATCTGTGTACAGGTATAAAATGAAAACACTTTAGAGAATTGGAGCTCAATAAAGAGTTAAATAAGATTTAAACAACGAAACTATCTACATTATGTAATTATGATTTTAAAATTTATAGTTTTGTTGAAAACTTCAAAAGTATGTATGGAATTCTTATAAATCTATTAAATCATTTGTCTAGTTGAAAGTTGAAACCATGAAAAATAGTCTAGCTTTTATATTTCGAAAACTTGAAAATATTGTAATTGACTAATTGTAGAAATTATTATGCAAATATATTATTTTACAATTTCAGATGTTTGGCTTGTACTATTTTAATAAATAAGTGATTTTTAAAATGATTAAAAATTTGAAATAATATTAAATAAGAAAACATTTTTTAAATCCAAGCCTAGCTTCTAGTTTCGTAAAACTTGAAACTTGACATCAACAGTTAATCACGTTTTACCATCTTTAGAACTTTGATTTTAAGTTTTAAAGTCAGTTCAAAACTAAATTAATTACTCGACACTTCGAAGTCTTCGATTTGGTAGATTTGTAGCAAGCCGTGATGTTAACACGTCACATTTCATGAAATTAAACCTGTCAATTATTCTTTGAAGTTACCTTGAATAAAAAAATCATATCGGCCATATTTCATGGTTGAGCACTAATCCATCTCGACATACATATATATATATATATCCTCTAAGCACCGTGCTTAGCATATGTTTAGTTTATGCTAAGCACGGTGCTTAGATGACGAAAAACTACCCACTAATATAGTGTGTCACCTAAATACGATGTTTAGGAGATCATTACTCCTATATATATTGTGGAAATATGGTTGAATTTGAAGAATAATAATTTTAACAAAACAACCCTTCCTATTTATCAATAAATACATCAATTCATCTCTTCATTTTATGTGAAAAGGGGACAGAGAGCAACAAGATTGGCGATCCCAGAGTGAATAATATAGACTATCCAAGTTGGCAAAAGAATGGCATTGTTAGGCTTGCAACCTCAGAGTGGGGAGTTCGATTCCTGGTTGGAGCAGTTGAGTGATGTAATAATCAATATTAGTTGGAGCAGTTTGGTGATGTAATAACCATGGAGGAAGGCTCCCTTGGGGTCAGGAGTATAAGGGGTGCTCGAATCCTGATCAACTTGGGCATAATCCGCGGTTTACCTCCGCCAGTTACTGAGGGGCCGATGACTGGTGGTTCAAGAATTAGTCTGACTAAACTGAGAAATTTGGATATAAAAAAAATATATATAGACTATCTGCTTTGGAAGGAGCTCTCTTTCTCCGCTGACAGTGACTTCGCCGGTCAGAGGTCAGACTCCTTGTGTAAACAACTTGTGTTATAGACTGGTGGACACATGTTGCACTCTTATTATAAGTTGCAAGCAAAGGGCCCTAGGAAGTCTACGCGTTGCACAGTGTTCAAATTATTTACTTGCACGTTTAAAATAACCACAACAAATGATCGGCACATGTCCATACATAACCCCTAGACAATATTCATTTGTTTGCTTTCCCAGGATATTTTAATTACCATGAAGTAAAATATAAGTTCAGGGAATCTTGAAAGGAAACCTTTCGACACACTATTCAAAACTATGTCAAATTATATTGTACAGAAATTGAGTTGATTAGAAACATTATGTTATTTGAACAAAGAGTTTATTATGATATAGGGCTCACGCACGTGCCTGAGGTTGGTCAAATATGAGATGGTTTGCTTATTATAAATGTGGGTTCCTTTCGCACAACTAACTTGTCGCTTGATGGGATGACCCTACTAGGCTTGCTAGTTGTTCACATATCATGATTTTTTTTATTTTTTATTTTTATAGAAATTTGTACTTTCACTCTCCAAGTATGATGAAGAAGTAAATTTGTAAGAAAACTGTAAACATAAAAATTCATTTCATGAAAAAATTATAAAAACATATATTCTTTATGCAGGCTTGAAACTGATTATGATATGTAGGCAAAGTTAAAATTATATACAAATGAATAATTTGTGTACAATTTAATAACAATTAAAGAAATGAACTATATTTATTATTATACCTTAGTAGTCTGCAATTGTACACATTTGGAAAGATGTTGGAAGGCTACCTTCACTTTTTTGAAGTCATTGATGTAGAAAAACATGTGTTTCTATGCGGGTTGTAATATTATCTAGATATAATATATGATCTCTCATAATAGATTTTATGTATGTACTGACAAAAAAGTCGTCAACGGTGTGAACAACTTCCACATTATATTGGGCAATATTGGACATTGATACATCTATGCATTCTACCATTGAAGTAATCTAAGAAGTCTTTCCCTACTTACGACTCATTTTATGTGGGCGCTTAAAGCATATGAGTTCCATATATTTCTAACTCAGAAAAAATTTAAATCTGTATAGGTTTGAATCGAAGTACAAATTACATAATTTTATAATTATTTCTCATAGCAATGATATATTTATTTCAAATATAAAAATATAAAATTATAGTGGTTTTTTTTTTTTATCATGACACATGAAATAACGTTGAATCTTCACCTCTTCCATGTAATTGAAGAAACGGGATTCACATTGCATAGAAAACAAAAATTAGGGTTTAAGAAATTATAAAATAAAATACATATATTCCA
>CAIGRO010058527.1:0-12450 GCA_903798355.1 Fraxinus baroniana
CCTATCCTCCCGACTCGAAGAATTCACCTTCCTAGAATCAGTACCGCCGCCGCCGCCGTGACGGCGAACAGAGATCGGCAGCAAAATCATCGGAGCTTGCAATTGAATCCTCCGGCCATGAGTTACGAAGCAATTTTAGCAGCATTTGGGCTTTTCGTTTTGCTCTCTCTGTGCAATCTCTTTGAACGAGTAGTAGAAGCTGAGTTAACACGTCGGCAGACACGCAACAGGCAATGCCAGTACCCTGGCCGAGTTTACTGTTGCTAATTCAACTGTTTTAGCACTTTTTGTTAGCCCAACTGCCGTTCTGATTGGGTATGGGATAGTACATTCTGGGGCTTCTGCTTTCAATGGTAACATTTTTATCAGGATGTTTTAACTACTTTTCCCTGTTTACAGGTTTTCCCCTGTTTAGTAGTATGAAAAAAGCTAGGGGACTGAGATTTCTTTTTTTAATATTATTATTACGGTGGTTAATGCACTTTGATTGATTTTAGAATTGCGAACTGCGGTTTTCTCTAAAGTAGCATTGCGCACGATTAGGCAGGTTTCCCGAAAGGTAATGAAATTACTCTACTCTTTTCCCTCATGTTCAATCTGTGTTTATGAATTATATATTGTTAAGGAACAAATAGTGCATAATGATGAATTTCTGTTTTCCTTTTATGTTGATGTCATGCTCAATGATCACCATTATCCTTACGGTCTTCTTCACGAACAGCTTATTTTAAGTGAGATTAAGTATTTATTTTCAGATGAGTGTAACAAAAAGCTTTTTACCTCCAGTAACGACAATCAGAACACCAAGAGCATTCATTTGTTCAAGCTCCTTTTTTTTTTAGCGGGGAATGAATATAAATTAGATGTGAAAACTTTGCATATGGGTAAGGGCAGACTAGCAGAGTACACTTTCTTTCTTATGCTTTAAGGCTTTCAGTAGTGAATAGTATGCTTGCTGTATATATTGTTCAACCTGTTTGCTTGATGTATAACCATCTTATAAACAAGGAAGACAGAAAATTATAAAGTAAATCTGGCTTTTTCCGTGAGCATCAAATTTTGTTCACCTTTGAGTGGTGCTGCAGAAGTGCACACAGGATATTATGGTAAATATCATCTCAAGCTAGCAGAAATGGAACCATACTGTATAGGACGATTTTTCCGGTGATAATTTTAAATCCCTTCGATTGGAGTAAGTGTTTGCTTAAGCTAGAGATATATCAGGCCTTTCTTCTCTTTTATGATAGGTTGGATTCATCAGTGGTTAAAAAATCAAGTTTGGTATTTCCATGATATTAACCAAAGATTGGCAAGCAATGAGTAATGTCTAGTGTGGACTTGAGCGGGAAATTAATGGAGAAAATATTTGCCTGTTAGTTTAACTGATTTATCATGTGTTAGCTGATTCTGGTGTTGGCTAATGTTGAAGTTAAAACGTTCACGTTATTCCCATGTGGATATATTTAAGTATATGTGATTAAACAAAAAATTCTATTCACCATGTTATTTCAAGTAACAAATATTCAGCATACACTTTAAAAAGTGTTGCATCCTGAATTCTTTTTCATTCTGACATAACTGACTCCATCTTATGCAGGTTTTTTCACATATGCACGAGCTCGACCTACAGTTTCACCTTAGGTATTTCTTAAAAATGTTTCTGGATTCCCTTTGGTGCACATTGATTCCTTCAATAGCACGTAAAAGAAACTAAAATTTGAATATTTGATTACATACTTTCTTTACCTCTTCTTGTCTTTATTAAATTTCTCTCCCTTTTTCAGAGTGTTTCTTTTTTTTTTTCCCCTGTCATGTACTGTAACTGAGGGTTATGCCTTCAGTCAGTGGGTCCTAATAGGCAAAGCAGACCATCCTATGATCAAATGTCTCCTTCTCTTGCTTTTTACGGCTTATTTACAACATGAGAAGATTTCTTGCAGAGCATTTAAATCAGAATACAGCACATGATGCTTGCAATAGCCTCAGAATATTGTTTGAGGATCAAGAGTTCAAGTATATGGCTACTCTTCATTTTCAACATCTTTCTTTCTATTTGCAGTCGTGAAACGGGTGCTCTTAATCGAATAATTGATCGTGGTAGCCGTGCTATTAATTTTATACTTTCATCCATGGTCTTCAATGTTGTACCAACTATATTAGAGGTATGGTTTGCATTTGTGGCCTTTTGTTTCTTACTTGTGCATCTATGTTTATTTCTTTTGGCAACACAAAAAATTTCAATGGTATTATTGTTTTCATTTTCCATTTTCTAATTACGATCTTAACCGCTTTAGTGTTCTTTCAGATATCAATGGTGTCCGGTATTCTTGCATATCAATTTGGAGCACCATTTGCATGGATTACATCACTATCTGTGGCTGCATACATAATTTTCACATTGACTGTGACACAGGTATTTTTCCTTCTTCTATGCCTCCAATGGTGCTTCTCATCCATTACTTCTTTGAAAAGGAAAGTTTTGACTTTTAATCTGAAGAATGTAGTGTTCTCTATTTATCTTTCCTGTTCTTCTCTGATTATTCCAAAAATTGTTATTTCCCTTCTCTTGTGAGTTCTTCGGCGGATGTTTCTATTTTTTTTCTATATTTTTTTCACCAAGACAAGTGTTATACCGATATTTTTGAACACAAGGCATAACTTTCCATTTTTTTTTCTTTTTAGTGGAGAACGAAGTTTAGGAAGGAAATGAACAAAGCTGATAATGATGCTAACACAAGGGCAATTGATTCATTAATTAACTATGAGGTGATTTCATAATTGTTTTCATATGGAAATTCTTTCGAATTTTGATGCAGTATTGGTAACTTGTCAAATTAATGGTAATATTGTATATTTTCTTTTCAAACTGAAATATTTCAACAATGAGGCTTTTGAAGCTGATAAATATGATGAATTTTTGAAAAGTAAGTTTTTTGAGATTTAGAGAAGTCTTCCTTTATATGATTAAACTTATCTTTTACATGTTAGTAACAACAAGTGAACTTATTCTCAATAGACAGGTTGTCCACAACAATCAAAAAATGTATTTTTTGTTTGGATAAGGAGGTGTTATTAAAGTCATCATTGGATCTTTAACAAGTTGGAGAGGGCCTAGGATCAATGGGTGGAGTTTTAGAACTCATTCTCTTAATAGTTTGCAAACTCTGATCACAGTATTGCTTTTTCTTTATGTTTAAATCCTATATTTAATTAAGCTTGCTATGCATGGCTGGATAGTAGGCATTGGAATAATTTGATCACCTCGTGAACTGGGGATTGATGCAGTTGGATCTTTCTTTTGTTAGCAGATCTGATCTTCAAAACAGCTTGGTCTGAAAAATGCACTCAATGTTATGGTCATATCGCATTTTGCAATGGTTCTGGGCTGACTGTAGCTTAAAAATGATTTTGTGATCAATTGCTTGCTTGTAGCACTTTGGGCGCAGTGATGAATTTTTTATCAGTCTCTCCTTCCTACTCTATTCTTTGCAAGTCTAATAGAGTGGATTGAAATTAATTAGAGGCAATATAATTCGTTTCAGGATATGAAGATGCTGCCTTACAAACTCAACGAAGCCTTGCCTATTTGAACTTTGGCCAGAATTTGATATTTAGCACTGCACTCTCTGCAGCTATGGTCTTGTGTTCCCAGGGGATTATGAATGGCAATATGACTGTTGGTGACTTGGTAAAACTTCAATCTTCTTACTCTTTTGGTTTACATATTATCAAATCCAGAAAGAAAAATAAACTTGTACTGTCAGCATGATTGGGATATTGTTGCTCTAACTTTTTCTCCTGTAGGTCATGGTAAATGGTCTACTTTTTCAGCTGTCTCTTCCACTCAACTTCCTTGGAAGTGTTTATAGGGAAACAGTTCAAAGTTTGGTGGACATGAAATCCTTGTTCCAGTTGCTAGAGGTATCATCATCTCATTTCCAGGATTTCCTTGCATTTCAGTTTATAAACTCTGAGCTCAATCATCTTAAGATTAGCGTGCTCTATACATTGCCCTGAATTAGTGGCTTGAGCAGTGAGTAGATCAATAAGGTGAAATATTCCCACAAACTGCAAGAGAGAAAAAGAGAGCCTTTACAGTCAAATCTCTTTCTTGGATTTTGGTTGAAGTCCTTATCTGATTACTTTTCTTCCTGGAAATGTCTTTTAAGGAACATATTTTAGGTAGAAATAGTTTGATTAGTACTTTTTTGGCTTAGAAGCATGGGAGATATGATGTTTAAATTCTTATACAGGAGGTTTGGGAAGGCTAAAATTTTTGGACTGGAAGCTTAACTTGTAAGTACTTAATAAGAAAGTAAGGGAAAATGAGAAAAAGATAAATGTAGAATCTGATGCAAGTTAGGCGTATTAGATCCGTTATGTTGTTTTCTAATCAGAAAAAAATGTGTAACATGAGTATCTCCAACTACTAGGGCGATCTAAACCTTGTCCTGGATTTCATATCCAAAGGATAAAGAACACGAACAGAGATGAAACTTCAGGCAAAGTTCTTTTGATTCATGAATTACGTGGCCTTTCGATTTCTTATTGTATTATGTACGACTTCACAAGGTCAAGAATTTAAATTCTCACGAAATTGAATGCTTTCAACTTTTAGTGGAAATGAAGAAGGAATGGAGGGTTGATGGATATAAGTACATTGTGAAGCTCATCTAGAAGATATCGTATGAGATTCATCAATTTAGAATGCACTTACCAGGTTTCATGAAGGTTTGTAGCAAATAGTATTAGTGGGACTGGGTGTTAATGAGCAGGAAAAATTTATAAGAGGAAATGAGAAGCATCATCACCTATAGGAGAGGAAGTACACAAAAAGGAATAGAGAGTGTGGCTGTTGACTTTGGAGGTTTTACTTAGATAAACTAGCTTCAATGAGGAGATAATGGTCTATAAAGAGTCCTTAGTTTCTTGCCTTTATGTTTTCTTTCTTTAGATTTTTCTATCAATAATATGGATTTGAGAAGTTCAATTATATATCTAAGCTATCAAATTATGCATTTGCAAACATGACTTACTGTTGAAATTTATTTTTAACTAATATGTATGGTTAGGGAAAATGTGATTTGCGAATTAAAATTTTTTGACCGCACTTTTGTGTTAATTTGTTTCTATGAATAACATTGAAAGATTTGATAGCTCGAGTCTTCTCATTTTTGTAATTCTTTTCTTATGATTCTTACCATTATGCCCATGTTTGAGCCACATTATTTGTTTATTTTCATTCTTCTACTCATTTTCGACCACACATGCTTCAATAAAATAATATTTTCTATCATATCAATAAATTTTCCTTTTTTTTCAACCACATATTTTCCATCACATCAAACAAAAAAAATACATTCTTGTGGAAATAATGTGGCTCAAACAGGGGCATATGTGTTTTTGATTGACATCTTCAGGAGAAGGCTGATATTACGGATGCAGATGGTGCCAAGTCTTTGAAGTTAGATGGCGGTGGCATTCAGTTTGACAATGTCCACTTCAGGTGCACCTTAAATTCTATGGTTGGTGTTTAACTGTGGCACAATGGCAACTTGTAAACAGTGGAACAATACAGGATCTTTTGAATCATCGTGCTCAAAACTCTAGCTGACAGCCATCTGTTTAGGGCTGTTGCATGGGACAAGGAAATAAGCACTATCTTGTGTGCTATAAAACAACTTATGTTAGCTGGTGAGAATTCTTGTAAATGAAAAGAAGGGAAAATTGCACGATTGGTGCTCATCCTATGGCCTCTATAGTATGTTGGTCCTCCAACTTTAAAATGGTACATTTTAATGCTCAACTTCCCATTATTTTATTCAAGTTTTCTCGATGGATGGAAACTATCCATTTGACCATTAATAAGTTATTTTTATTTTTTATTTTTTTTAACAAGACAATTACACTGTTATTTTGAGTTAAAACAAAATAAATTAATAAGAGTGATGGAAAAATAAAGGAAAGAAAAAAATGAAAGAAAGCAAACCTTGGGGGTGCAAACCATGGGGAGTGGTTGGGGTGTGAGGGGCTAGGATACGTGTTTGGAGAGGATGACTGTTTTTCCTTTTATTTTCTTTCTACTCTTTTATTTATTAAGTATTTGTGTTCTACCAATTTTATCCTCACAATAGTGCCCCCACATTCTTTGTGCACACCATTTTAATTGTCAAACCGACAATTTTCATCCATTGGGACTAGTGCAACAATATTGAGAGTTTGAGGACCAAAATGCTCTGTTTTCAAGTGTTGGATCAACTTACTAAAGAGGTCCTAGATTGGGACCACCTTTGAAATTCCCCCTATAAGGAAGTTATTGGACAAAGAGAAAGGAAAACTATTTTTACAGGAAGAAATAGGGATCGGGATAGTGTAGACATGCATGCAACGTTTCCCCCATCTACAGGCCTATCATATCACAGGATTTCAAAATATAATCTCATTTGGTCTTGCATCTGCATTTTTCCCTGGCATTACACATGCAATCTATGACTAAATTACTTTTCGTCAGCACTTAATATTTGTTCTTGATGGATCATTCTTTCTGCATTACATCTTGATAATTTCATCTTTACACGTTTACCACATGTACAGTGGTTTTTGTGTATATTGTACAATCTGGAAAGACACCCGTCGTGAGTTTATACAATTTCTTCACATTTCCACTTGAATGGATGAATATGGTCCAGTCTCCAATTTTTGTAACTGCTTCGTGTGATCCTATTATTTGCAAGTGTCTTGGATAAAAGAACTTTAAAGAACTGAAATATCTGTCTTTGCAGTCATGTCCACACATAGTTTCCTTTTTGTGTCTGATTCAAATTAAGTTTTAATTGTCAAGGTGTAAGATTTGCATAGAATCCTGAGGTTCTTTATATTTGATTTAGAAGATCTATACAAGATTCTTCTTTGATGCCCATTTTTTGTTCTCCTTATGTAGTTATCTATCAGAAAGGAAGATTCTTGATGGGATATCATTTGTTGTTCCAGCTGGGAAAAGCGTTGCTATTGTCGGAACCAGTGGCAGTGGTAAAGTTTGTGTCATAGAAATTATTTTTGACATCACTAGCTCTTTCATTTTGAGTAGTTGACTATGGTTACCTCCCTTAAGGCTTGTTTTCATGATTTTATTTCGTACTAAACTGGATAAAGTATCGTTGTTATTTTAATTAGCAGGTATCAATTGATTATCAATTACCAGAAGATGTCAAGACTACTTCCATTGCTGCTAAATGTTGTCACTGGACTCTTAGACATGGTCACATGAGATCTTTCCATTAACAAGTTATAAAGAAAAGAAGGGAACTTGTATGTGAAAATTATATTATCTAGGAGATCCAAATCTAGATGTATAACGTTGAAAGGGTCCCTTCCATGAGATTTGTTTTCCCTTTCATTTAATTGAATATTCTCCTTGGTTGAACTGCTTTAGACTTAGTGACAAAACGTATGCTGAAAATATTTGTTGCGATAGAAGATTGCATAAAGTTTACGGAGTTCGATAGCTAAGACTTAATTTAACTTTCTAATACTGACCAGATGGTTCGGTTTAAATTAACTAATGCATTATAGATAAATCTTTAGACATGTTTCTTCTGAAGACAGAGTGAGAGTTTTGCAATGGGATTTTTGCAGTTGTTATTTGGGGGAAACAATAATATTATCATCCTTGTGTTCTAATTTTTTACATTTTTGTGCTCAACTATCCTTCTTTGTTGCCGTTATATATTTGCAAAAGAAGCTGATTGGTTTAATCATTGATGTGCAGGCAAGTCGACCATTTTGAGATTGCTCTTCAGGTTTTTTGACGTCCATACTGGAAATGTAAGTGTAGAAACTTCAATTTTTGCTGAAACTAAACTCATGGGCGTAGTTGTTCGGTGTAGAAGTCTATTATAAGCCACTATTTCTTCTGATTTCCATTGTCCTTCTGTTTCTGTAGCTTTATCTCCTTTACTTTGGTCATTGATAGTTTTCATGTTTAGCTAAAACTAATCTTAATGCTATTCCTCTTCAATTGAAATTATTAGGAAAAAGAAAATGAAGGGGAATCTCTTCTGCTTTATATTCAATGAAACGTATGTTGTATAAATAGCTCCAAGTTTGAATCTTAGTTATTTCTTTGTTACATTTAGATTATATTGCTCTTATTTTTCTATATTGAATGCTAGTAGCAACTTGACATTGACAGATAAATATAGATGGTCAAGATATCCGGGCAGTAACACTTGAAAGCCTTAGGAAGTCTATTGGTGTTGTTCCACAAGATACTGTGAGTTTGTAGTTGTACAAGGAATTCGCTTCATTATTTGTTTCTCTATATTCTTAGGCATGTAAGACCTTATGAGTTATGATATATACTTGTGCTTTGCTGCCAGGTACTATTTAATGACACTATATATCACAACATTCATTATGGTCGTCTTTCAGCAACAGAGGAGGAGGTGTTATTTGTTAAATCACTCTTCTTTTTCAGCTTGACAATTCGAACACTTATTAACATTAGTATTTGATGTCTTAAATTAGGTGTATGATGCAGCTCGGAGGGCCTCAATTCACGATACTATCATGAAGTTTCCGGAGAATTATTCAACTGTGGTGGGGGAAAGAGGACTTAAGGTGGGATTTTAATTTTTCCTCTCCACCTTACTACCCTTAATAAAACTGTATTTTGTGATTGTCTGAAGACTTATCTATACATGTAGGTAGTAGGTTTGCTGGATATACAAGTTTCTTCTTTTGTATCATCTAGCCAGATTATTATATTTGTAGAAGTAATTATATTTTACCCCTACAACTGGTTTCTAAGTTGCAGTTTTGAAAGAGAAATATGTTATATCATCAAAAGTTGTATGGTCTCTGTAGATCATGCATGGGTTATGTGGTCAGTGATACGAGAAGCCATTGGAATAAATAGTTGAAGTAGTTAGCCTATATGACTGACTCGTGTATTATTTGGAGCTAATTGCACAGGGAAATTATATGCCTCTTTTTTCTTCTGCAGTTAAGTGGCGGTGAAAAGCAACGAGTAGCACTAGCACGTGCATTCTTGAAAGCACCTCCTATACTGTAAGTATTTTTGACTTCTCTGAGTAATTAATTTTTCAATTGATGTCATTACTGTAAACGGATTACACATGACCATTCTTTTCATTTTCGTATATAAATTGTCTGTAGTTTGGAGAACAAGAATTGAGTTGGCAAACAATGAATATGAAAATGGTTTGGTCCCTCTAAATGTTGAATCTAAAAATTTGGCCTCAAATAGAAGGCAAAATTTGGAGAGAAGTTCATTATTATCAAGAGTTAGTCGTATATCATCAGATTAGAAATTAGCTTGATGCTTTTGTTGTTTGACATGCTTGTCCATTACAAGTAATGGCTATTCATGCATTTTCCGTCGTAGTTGTCTTCTCATTGGAGTGTGTATAGCTGGTGCTTCCTCCAACATGGTCTGAAACATATTTCTTTCCTTGTAACCATACATTCAGAGTTCTTATTTTTAGTGATGGTGCAGGAGAATTATCTAGCTCTTTGTATTTTGTTGCCTTCCTGTCATATACATATTACTTTTGATTGCTTGACATGTCTAAAGCATTTTCTCTGCTATGATTTCTATGCTCATCTTTGAGGAATATCCTACAGAGGTAACATTTATTGAACAATCATTTTTAAATAACAAATTTGACAATATTCTTTAATTCTGTCAATCTTGATTCGAGTATTAGTGTTTTCTTGTGTTACGGAACTTATGTTCGCGATGCATGTTTCATGTTTCACATGTAATTCTAGAGAACAAACAGATAAGGAAACAGACTTTTCTTTTTGTCATAAACTTTTAGGTTCTGTGATGAAGCTACTAGTGCCCTTGATAGCACAACAGAAGCAGAGATCTTGAATGCATTGAAATCTCTTGCAAATGATCGAACGTCAATCTTTATTGCTCATAGGCTTACAACTGCAATGCAGTGTGATGAGGTACACATACTAGGTAGTGAATATCCATATCTCCTGTTGGGTCCATTGTTATAGATTTTCTCTTGAAAACACAGTTACCTAATACCCAATGGATTACACTATAGTGTGTCCCTGTAGCCTCCTTTCTGTGTTATAAATTCATAATTACTTTCTTTGCATTTGTTCTACCCTGAGCATGTCTCCCCTTCCCCACACCTCTCCTTAACATGAAAAAAGTAAAAAAGAAAAGCTACGTACTTAAGAGTGCTTCGGCATTTATTTTTCTTATAAAGTCGCATTGAATTATCTTGATGTAAGGCTGTATCTTTGGCTCTTTATCCATGATATGTTGGTATAACAAAAACAACAATATTTCCACAGATAATTTTAGCAGTAGTTGTATTTTCGACACATTTTCATTACATTTCCTACACGGGCACATTTTCATGTTTTTTCCTAGAACAGGGGCCCATTTTTCCAATTAGCTGAGGTGTATATTAACGATTTAAGTTATGGATACAGATTATAGTTTTGGAGAACGGGAAAGTCGTAGAACAAGGACCACATGAGGTTCTCTTATCGAAGTCTGGAAGATATGCACAACTTTGGGCCCAGCAGAATACCACTGTTGATTCCATTGAAGCCTCCTTGAAACTAGAGGCATAAATACCCTTAGGTTAATATGAGGGGAAGACGATAAGTTGGATCATTCTCCTGATAATTTCTGTAAGTGTATATTCAATATATTTCATTTTGACTTTCACCTCGTAAGTCAACTAATTTTTGTAGTTCTTCAATGACCTGTGCTCTTCTGCTTTGGTATCCCTAGACTTTCAAATAATTTGACAACCCATTAGCCTTCCTTCTCATTCTCTTGGTCGTATTGCACTTGCAGCCTGCAGGTATGAATTGGGAATAATTTGGATGTGAAGAGTTTAAGAGTCTGTTTGGGTCGGATTAAAATCTAATTTTAAGTCAAACAATTAATATCAATAACATCTTTCATGGATTCCACATCTTTTCAATCACACATTTTAAAAATTTCTAGCAAAATCTACTTAAAATCTGATTTTAATATACAACGAACACCCTCTAAAAAAGTTGAGTAAGTGTTGAAATATGATTTTAAGAGGAAAGAAATATATTTTAAAAAGTAATATTATTTATCATCGATGATGATTATCATTAATCTAGGTTATAGTTGCTCCGTAATTCATTGTCCAGTTACAATCATTAGTTCAAAACTCTTTAATTATCATATTCATTTTCGATCGCACATTTACATAAAATATTTTTCATCTAAGTTCAATTTTTTTTTGTACTTTTTAACTACACATTTATTTAAAAAAAAAAAAAAACCACTATTCAAAACTTTATTTTCTCAAAACAATGGCTATCAAACAGGGGTTAAAAGTTATTGAAAAATGAATTAGAGGACTCACTTCCATCTAAATGATAATTGTCGCCGATGATGGATAGCAATATTAATCTATCTAAATGAGCATATTATTTGAAATTTTTGTGCAACAATACCATTCAATACAAAACCATTACTAGATGGGTAAACTTACATGTTCCCCATTAATAAATATTTCCTAATCAATTTAATAAATTTCATCAATTTTTATTATAATAATTGGATTTTAATATTAGATTTTGATGTTCTTATGAGGAGACATTCTTCTGATGTTCTTATGAGGATAACAACAATCTCAATAAATTTAGGAGCAACAGATCTTTTGTTAATGGAGCGTAGAGAATTATTTATTTAAAGATGATATTCGCTCATTTTCCTCTTTTGCAATCAAACGGTTAAAGAAAAATATTCCGATGTTAACCATCCAAGTCCTAATGACCACTGTCTTTTTACGTTGGTACAAATCAAAGCTTGATTTCAACTACCAATTCTTGACATCTTGATAAATGAGACCAATATGCGAGTATTAAATTAATTATCGACTAAATTTGAAAATAACAACGTTATTCACAACATCAATTTAGGTGGCTCACGACCCCTGATCTCTATTGAATTAAGTAATTCATGTCAACTAAACTGATGACGATTATCACAAATGATGAATAGCATTACTCTTTTGAAAATGAATATAATGAAATGAAGATGCAACATAATGATATGCAGAAAACTATATTCGATCCCAAAATAGGAACTCGAGAAAGTTTGAGTTATCAAAAATATAGTATCAGTTTCATTGAGCTCTACATATATAGATCATATCAAGTTCAAACGAGAAAAATAAAGTCGCAAAATTTGATAATAATTGAAATATGAATCTGATATCCAAAACAAGAATATTGAACGTCTCATATTATTCTAAATACTTTTAAATATAAAGGACAAACTTTATCATCGATCATAGATAAATAATGCGATTTTCTAAAGTGTAAGCATATTATTTGAAAGGGTAATTGACGTAAAACATCCTTACCTATGATAGGTTGTGTGGAAAACATCCCTACGTATGATTTTTTGGT